>JAQGDQ010002457.1:0-30500 GCA_030141605.1 Tubiluchus corallicola
TCCCTTTTGCTGGAGACAGATGACAATATATCTACCAAGTCATTTGTGGCATCTCTATTGTGAAGTATTAACGGCTTGTCGACATCCATCGCTAAATCGATAAATATGGCAAACAGATCCTTCTGTACCGATGCTGGAGTGTTATCCCTGTAGTAGTCAAGACCTACTTCCCCTATTGCCAAACACTTTTTGTGAGTTGCCAATTTGCGAAATTTATCAAGGCTTGACAACGTAAAGCTGTCAGCATCGTTCGGATGCATGCCCACAGAGAAGTACACTTCTTCGTACTTCTCAGCTAATCTCGCCGCAGCTTTTGAACCCTTATAGCTCGTCCCCACGGTCAACATCCTCTTTACGAGGTGCTCTTTTGACCTTTCCACAAATGTGTCCAAGCTCTCGCCAAAATGAGGAAAATGCAGATGAGTATGGGTGTCTGTGAAGAATATTCCCCGGGACACGGCCTCCTCAAACTCTCTTTTAAAGAGCTTGTACTCCTTATCCTGCAAGCTGTTGATTATCATTTTATCTTCGTTCCAGGTTTGATATCCGTGGGCAACTCCAATAGGTGATGTTTTTTGCCGTCAAAGGCTGCAAGAAGCATCCCTTCTGACAATATTCCCATGAGCTTTGCGGCTTTTAAGTTGCTTACCACGGCAAAAGATTTGCCATTGACGTCATCTGGCGTGTAGCTTTCTGCGATACCTGCGACGATTGTACGCTCGGAAACACCGATATTGACCCTTAACTTGAGCAATTTTTTTGAACCTTCGACGTTTTCTGCCTCCAAAACTTTACCTGCAACCAAGGATACTTTTGTAAAATCATCAAATGAAATGATATTCTCCTTTGCTTCTGCTTTTTTGGCTTCTTTCACGTTTTGTTCTGCAAATATCTCCTTGAGTTTCGATTTTTCATCCACTCTTGGGAATAACTGCTCCCCTTTTTGAATCTTTTCTCCGGCTTTGAGAAGGCGCAATCTCTTTAGTTCAGCCACATTGTTGTTGTAGAAATCGGGGTCTATGTTTAGAATTTCTCTCACCTTACCGCTGCTTTCTGGCATAAAGGGATAAGTCAAGAGTGACAGTATTCTGATAGCATCCAAGGATAAGTATAATACAGAGCCCAACCTACCTCTTGTGTCGGGGTTTGTGGCAAGATCCCATGGTTTTGTTTCTGCGATGTATTTGTTTAGGGCGGAGATGAGCTCCCAAATTGACGTAAGGACTTTGTTGAATTCCATATTGTTCATATGAACGTCGACATTGTCTACTGTTTTTAGGATAAGCTCCTCAAGCTCTTTGTCTATATTTTCTTCATCGGCATATGCTGGAATTTCAAGGTCGTAGTATCTCTCAACCATGCTTACTGTCCTGCTGACAAGGTTGCCAAGGTCATTTGCAAGATCTCCATTTATCCGTCTGATTAGCGCTTTGAACGAAAAGTCTCCGTCAAGACCGAAGGGTACTTCTCTCATCAAGAAATATCTTATTGCATCTACCCCAAAGTTTTGTACCAGTCTGCTCGGCTCAATGGCATTTCCCAATGATTTTGACATTTTTTGCCCTTCCACAGTCCACCAGCCGTGAGCAAACACGGTTTTCGGTAGGTCTATGCCGAGACTCATTAACATTGTGGGCCAGTAGATTGCATGAAACCTCAGTATGTCCTTCCCTATCAAGTGAACGTCTGCCGGCCAATATTTCCTCAAGTCGTCTCCACTATTCATGTGGCCTATGGCAGAGATGTAGTTTGACAAAGCGTCTATCCAAACGTAAATAACATGATCAGGATGCCCAGGAACCGGAACCCCCCAAGCAAAAGATGTCCTGCTTACAGAAAGATCTTTTAAGTCTTCCTGCAAAAAGGACAATATTTCGTTCTTTCTGGATGTCGGCTTTATAAAGTCAGGATTGTCATTTATGTGCTTAATAAGTCTATCTTGGTATTTCGACATTTTGAAAAAGAATGACGGTTCCTTCAGGCTAACTGTCGTCCTGCCGCAGTCTGGGCATCCTGTTCCCTCTATCAGTTGTGTCTCTGTCCAGTACGTCTCGCAAGGACTACAGTAAAGCCCTTGGTACTCCCCGAGATATATATCCCCACTGTCCATCATTTTTTTGAATAGAACTGTCACACTCTCCTTGTGGAGGTCGTCAGTTGTGCGTATAAAATAGTCGTAGGATATATCAAGAGTTTCCCATAAACCCTTGAATCTCTCCACAACTCTATCTGCCAAGGCTGTTACCTCTTCATTATTTGCTTTGGCGGCGTTTTCTATCTTCTGCCCATGCTCATCCGTGCCGGTGAGAAAATATGTATCAAAGCCGACAAGCCGCTTATACCTAGCAAGAACATCGGCTGCTATGGTGGTATAAGCATGACCTATGTGAGGGACATCATTGACGTAATATATCGGTGTGGTGACATAATAGGTATTTGCGCTCATATACTACCTCCAGAGTCTTCTTCAATCACATCATTTAGCTCCACGACGTCTTCCGTATTCTTTTCCGCACACTTTGGGAGGCTGTCCTTTTCAAACATTAAACAGCACATAAGCCTGCCGCAACATCCTGATAGTTTGGCAGGATTGAGCATGAGGCGTTGTTCCTTGGCCATCTTGATCGATACATTGTCAAATTTGCGCAAGAACGTGGAACAGCAAAACTCCTTCCCACAAACCCCAAATCCTCCGACAATTTTGGTGGCATCTCGAACCCCTATTTGGCGCATCTCTATCCTTGTCTTGAAGACTCTTGCCAAAGTTTTTACAAGTTGACGAAAATCGGTTCTACTATTTGCCGTGAAGTAAAATGTAAGCTTGCTTCTATCAAGAGTGTATTCAGCATCCACCAACTTCATGTCAAGGGTGTGAAGCTGGACGAGAGCAGAGCAGATCAAAAGAGCTTTCTTCTCATCCTTTTTATTTGTCAATAAGGTGAAATGATCTTTAGTACTTAAGGGGCGAAGAGTTCGCTTCATATCTTTTGGATTGGCAACCCTCTTTTCATGACCCTCCACCGCAACGACGGCAATAGATTCGCCCTTATCGGTTTCTACAACTACCTGTTCTCCAGCTCTTACCACGTCATTGCATGATAAAAAATCATATATCTTACCGCAGCGCTTAAATGATACGCCGGTAACGTTAACCTGTTTCACTAAATACCTCTATCAGTTTGCTTGTAAGCTCCATTTTGCATATACCTAAGTTCACATTATACTCAAGTCGCTTGAGAAACTCCAGCACATAATGGGAAAACTCCAGATACTCATTCCTTCTGTCTGATTTGTAGATGGTTAATGCTTCCGAATAAAGGGATCTGCACAGAAGGGCTAGACGCTCTTTGTCCTCTATGTTGTTGATCTGATCGACCACCTCTACAAGATATCCCTCTTGAAGTTTTGACAATATATTTGTCCCCCTCAAGCCTAAGGAAGCAAGAGCATAGTTTACCGTCCCGTTCGAGTTTTTTAAGGCATAGTCAATATCTGCCTCATTGTCTACCTTTGCAGATAATATACTGCGAAGGTCTGCTTCATTTAGCGTGTTGAAATGTGTGGTTACGCATCTTGAGCGTATGGTGTCCAGCAACATGTCGTACTTACTCGTTAACAGGAAAAAATATGTGTTTTGCCCCGGCTCTTCGAGGGTTTTCAAGAACGCATTCCCCGCAGGCTGGGCTATTGTGTGCACATTATCTAGGATGTATACTTTGCATCTACCTGAAAAGGGGCTCATGGCGGCTCTGTTTGACAACTCTCTCATGTTGTCTATCTTAAGGTCGCTCTCTTCAAAAATTTCGAGATCCGGATGTGCATTCGCTGATATTTTGGTGCAAGACTCACAAAAACAACTTTCAAAAAAATTGCCCTCTAAGCAGAGCAAACCCATGCCTAGATTTATGCTGAAAAGTTTTTTGCCTATACTTTCCGGTCCGACAAATATGTAAGCGTGACTTAATCTGTTGGAAGACACGGTCTTTTTGAAGAGTTTTTTCTGCTCATAGTGTCCAAGCACAACGTCTGGGGTGATCTTTGCATTGTTTATGGCGTCTGTCATATGATCCCTGTCATAGTTTCAAGTTTCTCCTTTATCTTCAGAAAAACCTCTTCTTCACTCCCGTTTGCATCTATGACGAAAGTGTTTTCAAATTTTTCAGCATACCAAAGGAAGCCTTCTCTGACTTTTCTAAAGAAGGGGATCCCAAAAGATTCAAATTTGCCCTCTTGTTGGACAAGATTGTCCCTTTCTAGCCTTGTCTCGGAGCGTACCAGAGCAATTTCTGGGGAAATATCTAATATAAACGCTATATCGGGCATTTTTATAACTTTGTCAAAGGGCTTCAGCATATCTTCACTGATATCCCTGCCCTTGATCTGGTAGGCATAAGTGGAGGGTATTGAGCGATCACACAGAACATCAATGCCTTTAGCCAAGTTTGGCATTATTACCTTGCTCTGGTGCTCTATCCTGTTGGCTGTGAAGAGTAGAAGTTCGCTCAACTCTTCCAAATCTTGTTCCTGATGCAGAAGATGTTGGCGCAAAAGCTTGCCCAAATCTGTGCCGCCGGGCTCCTTCGTTGTGATGTGCTTCCTAGAGATAGAGTCAAAATAGCTGGATAAGCGGGCAATCTGCGTACTCTTCCCGCATCCGTCTATACCATCAAGCACTATAAAGCGAGCGCCATTGTCCATAAAAATTCCTTACAAAAATCTTAAAACAGGAAGGTCGAGCCTAAAGCCCTTACTCTTCATCCGCGTGCACCGGTATATGAATGTGTTTGTTGAGATTAAGTGCGGCATCCTCCAGTTCACCAAACTTGAAGTTATATACAATAAGTATGGCACCGTCCTTCCTCAAATAGCAATCATCATCATAATAGTAACATGCAAATTCCTTCTTTGTCCCATTCTTAAATGAAAAGGATATGTTGCCGTCCCTATAAGCTGTGCTTGGCATAACGTTATCCTTTGCAAAGGAGTTGACCTTGAAGGGTGCAATGCTTGAAGTGAACTCAAAAATCTTTTGCTGGGGTATCGAAATACCGTTGTAGAACCATTCTTTCATCTGAAGTCCCTCAATGGCTCTTTGCTCTATGAGTATCTCTGTACCATGAAACTTAATATCGATGGTTTCCAAATCCGCTAAATCGTAATCGATCAAGGTTTTGTCTCTGACTTGAGCCATAGTGTAGGGCAGGCTTGCAAAGAAGCTACCGTCCGTTAAAATAACTTCACCGGATGAACGTTCCACATACACAAACTTCCTTTCAAGGTCAAAAGTGCCTATCTTTAGCGTGAGCTCTTTATCTCCTTGGTGCAGGATGATCGTTGATGAATTGTTGTCAAGGTGGACATTTTCATTCTCAACACTACTCATGCCTATGGTCGTTATCTTTTCTGTTTTAAGCAGGTTTTCTACAAGCTTCTCAATAGCTTCTTGGTTTGCCGGCCACTCTACGGGCGTCACCAGCATCCATCTGCCGTCCTCCTTTGAGATATCGAGCTCGAAATCACCCTTGCCAAAGTATTCTATTCTGTCGATATCCGTCAATGAACTGATCATATATTCAACTTCGTAGATCTCCCTTTTTCCGCTAAAAGAGATGATAATGTATATTAGCACAAGAGAGACTGCAAATATTGGCAGTATAAAATCTCTTATATTTGTCATAAAAATTTCCTCCTAACCATGAATATTTTTAGCACAATAAAGCCTATCAAGAGCGATAAAAACGGAGGCAAAAACATTGCGGAATATTTTAAAATTCCCTGTATGTATGAGGAATGCAGATTTATAGGGTGAGTGGGCAATTCCCTTTGGCGCAGCTCCACCATCGTGATGTCATCATACGTGTGATCTATCATATTCAACAAAAATGCTGCATTATCAGAGAGAAAATTGTACTCATCCTTAAGAAAACCGCTGTCTCCGATGAGATAAAGAGTACCGCTACCCTCCTTCAGGAAGGAGTCTTCATGGGGCTTTATAGGGTTGTCAAACTCTCCAATAAAATTCCCTTGGGCTTTTATGGCTAAAACCTGACGACCTGCCTTGAATTCATCTTTGTAGTACGGTCTGTCGATCCGTATATCAAGTGTGTGCTCCGGAGGGTCATAGATGGCTAGACCGCTTGATCTTGATGTTCTCGCGATATAGTCTATCTTCAACTCATCGCTTTCCGTATACTCTATTGGGGATGCGAAGAAAAAGCTCAAGCTCGAAATACCTGAAGTTTCGGGCAAATCCCTGTTAATATCCACAGATTCTGGAAAAAATGGATACTTTATAATAGTATTACTTCCACTGGCGCTAGTGTTTGGCAAGCTGGTCGTGATGGCGTTTTTGTCCAAAACCAACCCTTTTTTTAGCTCAATGCCGTTCAGATCTAAAAAATCCTCAAAGCCATTGCGTATAAAAAAGGTTCTATTGTCGCTAAGATCTCCCTTTACTACATCAAGTCCCATTAACAGGGTGTTTCCTGCCATCAGGTATTGCTGTATTGCGTAGCGGACTGTAGGCTCTACCGAAGAGTTTGGTCCTGCAAATATTGTCATTTTGTATTTAGGATCGATAATATCCCCCGGAGAAAGCTCAACAGTCTCCACGTTGTAATAGCTGTTCAACAGAGCTGTTATGTTGGCAATCTCTCCGGCTTTTGATTCAGGGCTGACGGAGTCGCTAGCTGTGAGTATCGCCAAGTCTTGGGGTTTTGAACTCATCCTGTTTATGGCGCTTGTGATGCTGTATTCAGGATTTGCGTCCCTGCTTACGTATGGCACAACCTCCACTTTATCCCCGTATATGATCACATAGCCCATGTAGATATCCCTTATCTGATAACTGTCTGAAGCTACGACGTTGATGCGCATGGGGCTAATCCCGTACCTATTTACTGCATTTTTGAAATTTGGATTTTTGTCATCTATCACTTGGAAGTTAAAGTTCTTGGGTGATGCTGTCTTGTACTCATTCAACAGATCTAAAAAATAACGCGATGAAATGTTGAATTCACTGGGCAGATCTGTGCTTACCATAAATATTATGGTTGTCTCATAGTCCAGGCTGTGCAGTACCTTTTTGCTGGCTGAGCTCAGGGAGTACAGCTTACCGCTGGTGAAATCCAGCTTTTTGTTAGAAGCGTAAAATATCAGGTTTGCAAATAGTACAATGACAACCACTGATACAAGATTTATGTAAATTAAATGCTGACGACTAAGCTTCATTATTCACTCCTCATCTGTATGCGATGCTTTGTAAAATGTAAGAAAAGAGCCGTCAGTGACAAGAAGTAGACGACATTCTCCACCTTGATAACGCCCATGGAGAAATTGCGAAAATGATAACTGTTTGACATATAATTTGCCGCAATCTGCAGTGATGTAGGTAAAAATGAACCGACATAGCCCATCATATTTATGAGAAATATTATGAAAAATCCTACAATGAAAGCTACTATTTGGTTAGATGTGATGCATGAAGCGAAGATGCCTATGGATGTGTACAGACACGCTGTCAGCAGTATGCCCACATAGGTGGTAAACATCGGACCCAAGTCCGGATTTCCTGAAACGAATACAACAAAGCAATAGTAAAGCGTAAGCGATAGGGGAAACAAAAATACAACCATTCCGCTCAAAAATTTACCTATGACATACTTTGTCTCATCAATGCCTGTCGTCATAACCAGCTCGAACGTGCCGTAATGTCTCTCTTCAGCTATCATTCGCATGGTTATGGCAGGTATGTAGAACATCATCAAAAATGTCAGCATACTGACAAAGCTCCTGAGCTCTGCCAATGAATTTAAAAAGAATGTGTTTGCAAAAAAGTATCCCGTGGCTAAAAGGAATATGGCGGTAAGTACAAACATGCCTATTGAAAAGAAAGATACCTTTAACTCCTTTATCACCATAGCTAAAATAATACTCATTATTTCTCCTCCGTCAGGGATATAAAAAGATCTTCAAGGCTCACAGATTTACTCGAAAACTCCAGCGTCCTGTAGCTGTTTTCCTTGAGGAATTTTGATATTTCATCCCGTTTGTCCCCATCCGTTTCCAGTGTTGCTTTCCCATTTTCCAAAGAGATAACTTTGCCAAGCTTTTCAAGATCAGCTTCCCGAATGGTAGGCTCTGTCTCCAGCAGGTATATAACTCTATCCTTTTTCAGGTTATCCATCCTCTCATCGAGTATTATCTTGCCCTTGTTTATTATTATTGCCCTGTCGCAAGTCTGCTCTACTTCCTGCATGATGTGGGTTGATAGAATAACAGCCTTTTCGCGTCCGAGCTCCTTGATGAGTTTGCGTATTTCAACTATCTGGTTAGGATCAAGACCTGACGTGGGCTCATCCAGTATTAGGATTTTAGGATTTGCCATGATAGCTTGAGCTATTCCCACGCGCTGTTGATAGCCGTTTGACAAATGGGCTATCTTTTTGCCTATGATGTCGGATATTTTGCAGCTTTCTGCTGATTTGAATATCGCTTCCTTTAGTCCTTTGCCTTTTAAGCCTTTTAGCCCGCCCATATACAGCAGGTAGTCATAAGCTGTCAGTTCTTGAAAGATAGGGTTGTTTTCCGGAAGGTAGCCGATGTTTTGCCTTACATCGCTTCTGCTGGTGTCCAGTCTTTCCCCGTTTATTTCTGCATACCCACTTGATGCGTTCATAAAACATGTGAGCATCTGCATCATAGTGGTCTTTCCAGCACCGTTTGGACCCAAAAAACCGACTATTTCACTATCGCCTATATCGATGTTGACATTGTCTACAGCACACAATTGGCCATAGTATTTGGTAATGCCTCTTGTTACTATCATCACGATCTCCCAATTCAATTTTTAAGGATTTATTCTAAATAACCGAAAACAAGACTTTTAACACAATTAGTGGATTTTGCAACTACAATTGTTCTCACGTCTGAGCTTCTTCTCGATAGTCCATCAAATAGTGATAAACCTGCCCTAAAGATATGCAGCCGTCGTTTGGAGGCAGGTATTTATGGATGTGTGGTCTTAGCCCGTAGTTTTGTAGTTTTTTCACCAGTATTTTCAGAAAAAGAGTGTTTTGCATAACGCCTCCGCTCAGGACAACATCCTTGAGGCCTGTGTGATCTGCTATACTTTTGCAGACGTCTGCGGACTGTGAAGCTAGGGTGTTGTGAAACTTTGCGGCAACGGTTTTTCTTGCCACACCTTTTGACAAGTCGTTTAGAACTCCATCTATGATGTTGCCCATATGGAGCACACCGTCTTTGTAGTCATAATCGTATGTCTTAGAACATTCCTCTCCGTTTGCCATCTGTTCCATTAGTATAGCGGTATGGGCTTCAAACTCATTTTTTGGAACACCCGTAATAATGCTCCCTATACTCTCAAAGAATCTCCCGGCACTGGAGCTTTGCACGGTATTTATTCCCGCCTTTATCATCCTTTTTTGATACATCAGAACGTCAGGCGGTATGTTCAGGCTGTCACAGACGAATTCTCCCCATCTATCTGCAAGCCCTGTTCCCTGAAGGTAGTTTAACAACACCCTTGCGGGCTCTCTTATTGCGACATCTCCACCGGTTAAGGGGATATATTCCATATGATATCTTCTGCTTATCTTCCCATCCATCAATGAAAAGAACTCCCCACCCCACACGGAACCATCTCTGCCAAATCCTGTGCCGTCAAATACTACTCCTATGACATCATCCGTGAGACCATTTTCTGCCATGCAGGCGGCAAGGTGAGCTTCGTGGTGTTGCACCATACACCTCGGCGTATCTGTTTGTGAGAAGGTACTGGTAAAGTAGGCGGGATGCATGTCATTTATGAGCAGGTCGGGCTTGGCGTCAAAGAGGTTTACCATGTTGTCATATACCTCCCTATAATATTCCAGGGCAGAAGATGTATCCAAATCTCCTATGTACTGCTTACAAACGCGTAGTTATCTTTATCACGGTTATGGTCGTTTTGATGCGCCCCAAGGCCTAAAATGGGTTTATCCAACTTCTTTGATAAGTATATCGGTGCAGGGGCAAAACCCCTTGCTCGACGATACATGTACACACTAGGCTCATTATCGATGGAGATGACCTTTAGCAGGCTATCGTCTGACCTGTTTCTGATATCCCTGTTATGATGGAGGAAATTATCTGTGAATTTATGGAGTTTTGCTTCGGCACCTTCAACATCTTTTGCTATCGGTTCATCCTGAAGATTGCCGCTTGTGGCGATGACGAAGTCTGTATTTAGGTATCTGAATAAAAGTTTGTGCAAAGGGGTATAGGGGAGCATTACTCCCACATCGTTTCCGACAGGATTTGCAAGGCGCTTCAAAACTTCATCATGAAAATTGTCCACAATAACTATGGGTGACATTGATGAGGTGAGCATTTTCTCCTCTTCTCGAGTGATTTTGCAATGCTCCTTTAAAATATCTATGTCCCTGCACATGACGGCGAAAGGCTTAGAGTGGCGCCCCTTTAGTTGTCTCAATGATGACACGGCAGAGCTATTTGTGGCATCCAGTATAATGTGGTAGCCTCCCAGCCCCTTCAGGGCGAGTATTCCTCCCATATTCACCTTCAAAGCTGCTTGAATTATGGCTTGAGTGCCTTTGAACTGGCGGAAATAAACGTTCGGCCCGCAAACTGCACAAGCGTTGGGCTGGGCGTGAAATCTTCTGTTTGTAGGATCAAGATACTCCTTCTGGCAAGGCTCGCACATTTGAAATTTGGACATCACCGTATTTGCCCTGTCGTATGGAACCGTTTCAACGATAGAATATCTTGGCCCGCAGTTTGTGCAATTTATGAATGGATACATGTATCTTCTGTCATTTTTGTCAAACATCTCCGCTTCACAAAGCGCACAAGTGGCGGCGTCTGGCGTTATGGATGTATTTTTTTTAGCAGACTGCCCAGACTCCAGGATGGAAAATGACGCGTATTCCTCTTCGTAAACTGTTTCTGTTTCAATCTTTGCAATGTGGGAAAGGGGCGGAGGACTGTGCTGTATTTCATTCATGAACGCTTCTATTTTCTCATCTGCCCCCTGCAAAAGTATTGTGACGCCTTCGGTATCGTTCAGGACGTAACCTGTCAACCCCAGTGAGACAGCGCAGTTGTACACAGCAGGTCTGAAGCCGACACCCTGTACAAGCCCTGTGATTTTTATCTGAAGAGAGGGTCTTTTTATTTTTCTTGTTGAAAATAAAACGTTCGTCAGCATAATGAAGGTTAGCACGATGGCAAAATAAATAGAAGGTTTTTTGTGAAACACAGCGGACTTGTCGCATTCGAAGATGTCTACCGATCTGTCATGAAGGATGATTTTGATAGATTTATATCGGCTCTTCAAGCAAAGCCCAGCAAGTATTTGCGATTTAATAGGACAAATAAGGAGAGCTATTATTTAGACGCCACAGACAGCCTACATCTTAAGAGTACGGAGCTTGCGGATGTTTACGAACTGTCCCAGGGGGATGAGACGAAGCTCAGCGGAACCGTCTCTTTCCAGGTTGGGGGCTACTATATCTTGAGTCCATCATCCTGCCTTGCATCATACATTCTGAGCGATGCGTTAAACTCAGTTTCAAGTCCTGCAATCCTCGATATGTGCGCGGCACCAGGGGGAAAGACCACCGTATTAAGTGACAGGATAGGTAGAAAAGGGATCATCATAGCGAACGAGTTTTCAGGTAAAAGACTGAAGTCCTTGCACTTTAATCTGGAAAAGTATGGCTGCTACAATGTAAAAACAACATCTTTGGATGGTAGAGTTGCTTTTAAATATTTTGCAGATAGATTTGACGGCGTCTTGTTAGATGCTCCTTGCAGCAATGAGAACAAGATCTATCGAAGCAAAATCTTGAAGAATGAATGGAGTGCCCAACTCAACGAGAGGATGGCAGAGCTTCAGAAGCATCTTGTGAATTCTGCCATAAAATGTTTGAAGCCTGGTGGATTTCTTCTCTATTCTACATGCACATTTTCTGTCCTGGAGAATGAGGATATTCTGAAAAATGCACTCGAAGAGTTTGACGATATGGAGTTGATAGACATAAATTGCGGCAACTACCACAGGGGAATATCCGGAAGAGATGGTATTGATGAGCGTGTGATAAGAATCTTTCCACATCTCGACGGATACGACGGCTTTTTCATCTCCCTATTGCGCAAAAAGGGAGAACTTACACAAAATGACAATAACCGAAGTAAGATGGATAGAAGAGCTTTGAGTGTGATCAACAATTATTATAATGATTTTGATGAAGGTATTGCAATTTGTGAAACTTCAAATAATCAATTTGAGTTGAGGACGTCAACGGAGCTGGGCTTCGATGGTCTGTACCGGAAAACGGGGATTAACCATATGAAATTTATCAAAGACAGACCGATATTCAATGCCGGTGGATTGTGGGAAACAGGCGCGTTTTTGAAGGAAAATCATACATTATCTGTTGACAGAGCAGGAGCTTTGAAGTATTTGAATGGGTTTGATCTGGATTTGCCTGTTAGTGATGAGGTGTGTTGTCTGTTCTTTAATGGTATCCCCGTGGGGCCCGTTAAGAGGGTAGGTAACGGACTTAAGAATAAGCTGGATAGGTACTTTTTGCACGGCAAGTCTATAAATTTTGGCGATTACTTGTAATCCAATTTTGTGGTGTTTGGTATGAAGACTGTTTTATTATCGATCTTCCTTTTATTGAATTTTACCGCCTTTGCATTCTGTCAAGATGAGATAATGGCGAGTGTATTCGGTGATGTTGATGTTCCTTTAAGTGTGGTTGTGGTTGATAAATCACTAAAAAAGCTGTTCTTAACAGAGCTTGACGGGGAGGAGTACAGAGTATTAGACTCCTTTGATATACTCACAGGCAGCGCAGATGGGGACAAAATGGTGGAAGGTGACGAAAAGACCCCCGAAGGGACGTATTATGTCACCGGTGAGACCAAGAGTGAAGAGCTGCTCAGAAAATACGGCGATTATGCAAAAATATATGGAGCGGGTGCTTATCCCCTTGATTACCCCAATGCTCTCGATAAAGCGCAGAAAAAAACTGGCTACGGTATATGGCTTCACGGTCTGAACCCGGAGGGGAGCAAGCCCGCTACACAGGGTTGTGTTGCAATGAGCAATGACAATTACAGCTCTCTGGATGATTATGTTGGCATAGAGACCCCTGTAGTCATCGGTGAAACGATTACCAAACTGTCCAGACAGGAATATCGCCTCAAGAGAGCAGAGCACATAGGTCATCTGGCAAGCTTTATTTCAGCTTGGGAAGGGAATGATGAAGAAACCTATAAATCCTACTTTGATGATGAGTTTAGGACTTTGCAAGGTCAAAAATATGGGAGCTACCTGAATAAGAAAACATATTTGATGAAGAGCTATCCATACAAAAGGATACGTACGGATAATGTCAAAGTGTTTAGCGTGGGCGAGAAGGTGACTTATGATTTCAATCAGTTTTACTGTGCGGAAAATATGATCTCCTATGGCAATAAAAGGCTATACTTGAACGGAAATGATGACGGTGTATTCAAGATATATTCCGAAACGTACACACCGCTAGCGGTGGACAGACTGATTGAAAACTCTGTCGACCAGTTTCTCAAAAGTTGGCAAGAAGCTTGGGAAGAAAAAGATATTGATACTTACGGAAGTCATTATTTTGACAAATTTTCTCATAGAAGTATGGATAAGGATGAATATTTGGCTCGCAAGCTAACCCTTTTTGAAGAACATCAAAGTATTTCCGTTTCTTTGTCTGATGTGAAGATATATCGCACAAGCCCTACCAAATATAAGGTACAATTTAAGCAGGACTATCGCAGTTCTGTTCACGGTGATGTTGGTATCAAAACGTTAACGATTGTTGGATGTCCCGGGGATTTCAGCATAGTCAGTGAAGTTTGGACTAGTTTATGAGCAAGTTGAGCATCTTTTTTGTTTTGATGATCTTATCTTTTTGCCTTCCGTTGTTTGCGGAGAGACCTTACAGTGAAGTTGAAGTACATTTCCCTGGCACTGACTATGAGCTCAAGGTATACAAGATATATGGCCGCTATGATGGCAACACCATATTTATACTTGGGGGTATTCAGGGAGATGAGCCAGGCGGTTACTTATCGGCGGATCTTTACTCTGATATTAGGCTTTTGAAGGGCAATTTGATCGTAGTGCCGAGAGCCAATATCAAATCGATAATACTGTATAATCGAGGGATTGATGGCGATATGAATCGTCAATTTGGCAAAGCCGAACCCAAAGAGGACATGCGCGGTGTTGTGAGTGTCATAAAGGAGCTGATGGGGAGTCTGATATTTTCTAAACCTTCACGATGGTTGGGGGTTTTATTATCCTGAATATCTGAATAAATGGAGAAATCCAAAGAGATTTGGTCAATCTGTGATAGTTGATGGAGATCGGTATTTTTGCGAAGATGGGCGTGTGTTGGACATGGAGGAGGCTGCAAAATATGCCATAAATTTTGCTAATGAAAGGATAGTGGAGGAGCAATATTTTATGCATTATATGAACACCAGAACGAATTGCTCGACTATGTTGGCATGGATCATTCTGCCACCTATTTTGCTCTTACTGAGCACTGTATTCCATCTTGGTATAGAAGCTTCCAAAAAATCTTCCGACGACGGAACTAAAAACGCTTCACCACAACGTTGCCATCAATGGATTTATGGAATACTACGGCGTAATATCCGACTATCCCGTTATATTGCTTGAGAAGCCTACTCTTGACTACTCTGTGGTTAAGATCAATGGTAGCCCCCGGATGGTTCGTGATAAGGACACCATATTCTTAAACGCAGGAGATCACTTGATGGTGAGTCACATCGTCTCAAACTATAGGCGTGGCGTGACTTGTGACATCTACGGAACAGGACGCTACAACGACTACGGTAGAAATGTTCGTGTTGATCAGGATACTAAAATAGTCTTCAGAAAGGATCATGAAGTGATTGGTGAAGTTTACGTAACTACCAATCATCCTGCTTCCCCTGAGAATTGGGTATTTCTGTATAGCTTGAATGGAAATAATATGTTGGTTGGTGACGGAGACACTGTGCATGTCAAGAAAGGTGATAGGTTTGTTGTCAAGAAGCTATTTTGTGACGGATCAACCTGTAATGGAGAGGACTACCCTATTAACATAAAGGGCTACGTCCCGCCCGAGATGGAGATCAACACTGGGGATGATAGGGACTATACTCTTCACGTTGGCAAGGATAAGTTCATGAAGAAATATGCCACAGACAGTACTGGCAATACTTATCCCGTAATATCTGAAAAAGCGTTCAATGGAAAATCTTTGCAGTTCTTTATATCAATAGTTGAGTAACATTTAAGGGTAGTCTGGGCAGCTCAAGTTTTGATGACTGTTTCCGGCAGGAGTTTAAAAAATTATAGAAAAATATCTAAAACTTTACCTTATTTTAGAAACGGATATGCTTAAAGTACCCTTGGAAGACTTCATTGACAGCGTGATAAGGGGCGGTATTACCGCCATCCAGGTGAGAAATAAAGGAAGTTCTGACAAGAAACTGTATGATGTGTGCAAGACCGTTCGGGAACAGATTCTTGGCAGGGATATCCTTTTCATCGTCAATGACAGGGTTGATATAGCCGCCTTTGTTTCTGCTGGCGGAGTTCATGTTGGTGCTTCAGATGTGCCTCCGGATCTTATTCGACAGCATTTTCCAAGTATGCTGCTGGGTTACTCCTGTAACAATATGAGCGATGTTAACGCAGCCATAAGTTGCAAGGCTGACTACATCGGGGTGGGACCTGCAAACTACACCAATACTAAAGAAAACCTCAGACAAGTCTTGACAGTAGACGAGATTGGGAAGCTCATCGATGCAGCTTCCATGCCTGGAGTCGCCATAGGCGGGATCGATGAGGAGAATATTTCAAATCTGCGTGGCTTGGGTCTTTCGGGTGTTGCCGTGTCATCTAGCTTATGTGCAAGCTATAACCCTTATGAGAAAGCTCTAAAGCTTAGACAAATGTGCGAAAAGCTATGAGAGAGTTTGAGTTTATAGATGTTCTTGGGAAGAGCGATGTGGCAGATTTTGTTTGTGATGATGCTGCGCTTCTTGCAGGCATGCTCTTTACGAAGGATGTGCTCGGTTTGGATGCTCATTATTTGGCTTCTACTCCGCTCTACGAGGTTATCTTTAAACTTGTGAGTTCGAATGTCAGCGATATTGCTGCAATGGGCGGGGTGGCAAGGTACGCACTTTTGGGATTGGGCGTTTTGGAGTGTTCAGCAAATGAAAGGCTTGTAGATCACATAAATGAGTGTTTTAAACATTATGGATTAACCTTGATAGGCGGAGATACCGTCTTTGTAACGAAAAATACCTTCTTCTCCCTGACTGTCATAGGTGAGCCCGGTAAAAACTTGTTAAAACGTTCTGGAGCTTTGGCAGGGGATAAGGTATATCTCTCTCGCCCAACCGGCTTGAGTAAATTTTCCCTAGAGAGTGAGCTAGGCACAAAAAATTGGCAAGTGGATAAATATCTGCACTACAAGATGGGGGCAGAAGCTCATCTGGGTAAGACCCTTGGACAGCTTGCAAGTGTCAACTCATGTGTAGACATCAGTGACGGGCTCGGGGTAGACCTGAATTGCATCGCGACAGCGAGCTGCAAAAGGATAGTTATCGATGCAGAAAGGCTTCCTTTAGGTGAAATAATGAGCGTCACAGGCCCGCTTGATCGAAATTTGGTGTTAGAATACGCGATAACTTCCGGAGAGGAATACGCTCTTGCATTCACTACAGGTGATGAAGAACCCCTTCAAGAAATCGGACAAAATCTCTACGAAATAGGGAGAGTAGAGAACGGCAGCGGCACATTTATGATGGATGGATGCAAAATGATAGACATTTCCCAAAAGGGCTTTGAGCACTGCTGAGCCTATTTGTTATCCTCTTCCACATAATCCAATATGATATCATCAAAACTGGGTAGTGCCGATTCCACTCGAGACCAGGCAGAGATAAACCGCAATCCTACCGGATTTTTGATATACTCGTCCCGGGCGATGAGGAGTGCGTTGGAGAATATTTCGAGTGACTTAATCTCTTGATGCCTATCAAACTTCAATCCGTTTATGCTTGCCAAAGCAGAATATGAGTCCACAGCCTGTCTGCCTTGCTGCATGTACGTGGAGTAGAGAGTTCTGAAAAATGCAGCTGACAAAATTATACCGTTTTGCGCAAGGACTCTGTACAAACATTTTGCTATATCACAAGCCATCCTAACAAGCCCTTCGTTAGGATTGTCAGAGGATAGATTGCTGTGTTTGTGTTCATAATTGTCTGCCAGTTCTACTTCACATACTCTGTTTGTGGATACATTTTGATATATTTCGCTCAACAAGCCTATTTCAAGCCCCCATGATGGGGATATGCGTATGCTCTTGACAAGATCGCTGGTGATGGCAAATTCGCCAGAGAGAGGGTATCTGAAGCTGTGCATATAGTTTAAAAATTGGTTTTCATCATCCAGTATCTGCCTTAGAGCCTTGATTAGCGGAAGATAAAATAGTCTGGTAACTCTACCGAACAATCTGTCTGTAACCCTTGCGTAGTATCCTTTGGCAAACTCAAAGTTAAACCCATGGTGGGCAAGGGGATATACAAGGCGTGCCACCATATTTCGGGAATAATTGATGATGTCACAGTCATGGAGGGCAATGGCGTATTTTTCATTTTGTGCAAGTATGTAGCCCAAAGCCATCCATACAACCCGCCCCTTACCCGGAACATTGACGGGAAAATTCTCATGAAGAAGATCTTTGTAAAGGCTTTGTATGCCAGGCCCGTGATTCCATACTATCCGCACTTTTTGAGGGAGCACGGACATGTACTCTTTGGTTTTCAAAAATTCTTCTTCATTTGCCTTGTCAAGAGATAGGACGATCAGGTCTATATAGTCTGCCTCTTTAAGCTCGTTTATGATTCTATGCATGGCAGGGCGCTCAAATTCAGAATAGAGAGACGGCAACAACAGCGCTATGTTGCTCGTCTTATTGTCTCGCAGATCGCTTTCCAGTTCCACAAGGCTTCTGATTTTCAAATCTTGAAGCGTAGCTATTATGCCGTTTTGATAAAAATCGCTCATATAAATTACCCCTTATTAAAAGCCTTCGCCGATAAGTTCAAATATTATTAGATTTCAAAAATGATAATACGCAATCCCGCCAGCCTTTAGGCCCAGGAAATTTGCTCTTTATCAGTCCTTCAATATCCATATCGTCATGACTTCCGTCATGCTTCATTATCAAGAAGCTAGTATCGGTCACCTGCAACATACCGACATCATTCTTTGAGTCTCCGAGAGACATGGTATGAAACTCTTGCCGCATATTATCGGTATAAATTGACTCCACCACCCCCACAGCAACTCCTTTGTCCTGTCCGTGTCCTATCAGATGATAAAATCTCCCACCCTTCACAATCCTAAATCCCGCTCGCATGGCTTCGATAGTCATATCCTTGAGCAGATCCTTCGTCAGATTTGTGGTGAATACAAACGGTTCAGAAAAATCCCTCATCCGAGACAGAGAAGCTTCACCAGGGGATAAGCCTGTGCGTTTAGCTACTTCATCAACGCTCATATCCCCAAAGCCCCTGATGTGAAACTTGTCCTTTATGCTGCAAAAGAAATTCCTTATCTCTACATAAGTCTTGCCCAAGGTAATCACGGAATAGCCGCGCTTTGCCGAAGCTTCAAAAAAGCTAAACCCCCGATAAGAACGAGGAAAATAGATGCCTCCACCATTTTCCGTAATAAATGGCGCATTAATGTTGAGAGCTTGACGTATCTTAGCAACTTCAGCCTCTGTCTTGCTCGTGACAATAATTATCGGAATATCCTTTGCATTCAATACGTCAAGAGCAGGAACGGCTTCCCTAAACGAATAGGTGTTGTGATCCAGTAATGTGCTGTCAAGATCTGTGAATATTAAAAGGTTCATCGGCACATTGTACATAATGATGCATCTGTTTTCAAGTATATAAAATAGTGATATTGGGCAATTATAGAACTGCGTAATATATCACATACACTGAAATACACCGCCTTCATTGTCCGTATCGCGTTAGGTTTCACGGATTAAGATATTGTCACTATTTGCATTCGCCGTCGTGCAAGGCTGCCACGTTGCTATTCTCAAGTTCGCATCTGTTGCCGTAGGTTTTATTGTCCACACCGCATACCGGCGCATACTCCATAGTGCATGGGGACGGCAGCATTTCTACTCTCCCCTCCTGTCCGCACTCCCTCTGATAGTCTATGCCCACATCTCCAGCGCTGCAAGCGTTGGGGTAAGTCTTGCCGTCTACACCGCACACAGGTCTATATTCCCTAGTACATGCTTGCCCCAGCTCTGACGCATTTTTACATCTTCCATGATACAAAATATCGATCCCGGCGTTGTCAATAAAACACTGGTTTGAATAAGTCCTGCCGTCTACTCCACAAACGGGGTCGTATTCGTCCGGACAAAAAAAGCGTACATCATCAGTCTCAACACTCTTGCTCCCTTTGCAGGATACGGCGAGCATCAGCACAAAAAGTGCTACAGTAATTTTTTTCATTTTAAGTTTCCTTTGTTAAATCTATCATAATGTTTACAATCTTGGCATCGTTCTTCATAAATTCCTTGATAAGCGTCAATAGTGGCAGATAGAATGTGGAATCTTCTTTGTATTCCTCGGGGATTTCTTCCACTATCGCCCCTATTAAGACAGAAGGATATTCTACCAGAAAGTCTTTTTGGCTATCCAGCAAATTGTTAATTTTGTCCTGATTTGATTCGGTTGCCGCTTTTTCCGTTTCCTTTGATAGATGGTGGATAAAGTCGAGCTCAATCGCTATATGGTCTTCCGGCTCATTGAAGTCTTTCGGTTTGCTGAAGCCAAACCTTTCATAGTACTCCAAAACATCCTCCCACACCTCGCTGTAGTTCAGATTTTCTGATGAGAAATAGGCAGAGCTGGTGATTGGCACTGATTGGCTACCAAGGTAGAACAGAGAGGTGTATTCCCTTGTAAGTTCCTGCAATATATCCCCCTCAAAGTTACTGACAAAATCGATAGCATCCTCTGATGCTGCTTGCAGGATATTGCACTCTGTTTCTGTTGCAAACTTCTTTAATACTTCCAGCGGCTTTTTTGCATACTCAACGTATGATGAACCTGGGGGTCCATAGAGGGAAGCCGCAAAATACTGATACATCACCGCTCTGCCCCGGCAGATTGCGGATATGGTCGTCATGTTATCATCAGACATGTGCTCACCTGTTTAGTTTAATAAGAATGGATGTTTCTACGAAACAACCCTACAAATTGTAACATGAATTTCTTCATTTCAAATAAAATCCCCCATAAAAAGTATGGGGGATTGATAAGAAAGTCTACTTAGCTTTAAATAAAATAGATGGACCGGTGCCAAAACCTAGATCTTCTCCCAAAGAGTTTTTCGTGTCGTCAGGGAAGCTTGTGGCGGTTCTGGTAGCTTTCGGGTATTTTTTCTTAAGCTCTTCCATATCTCCAAAATCCAACGCCCTTTGGGGACAAGAATCCACGCACGCCGGATTTTTGCCTATTTCCAGCCTGTCCTTGCAAAAGGTGCACTTCTGCGCAGGATGGGGAACTTGCCAGCTGCTCTCAGATTTTGGTTCGCTCACATCATCTCCAAACTGTATCCCTCCATATGGGCAGGCGATCGCACATGCACCTAGACGCTGGCATTTATCCCTATCCACTAAAACGATGCCGTTGTCCCCTTTAGAAATAGCATCAATAGGGCAAGCCAAGAGGCAAGCAGGTGCTTCACAATGGTTGCAGCTTATTGACAAATTGTAGACAACGGTCTTTGGATAGTCATTCTCTTCGGTAACTGTAACTCTTCTCCACTTTGCAGGTCCTGGCTTCACATCGTTCCAATCCTTGCAAGCCACGGCGCATGTCATGCAGCCCATACACCTCGTTTGGTCAAAATAAAATCCGTATTGCATATATCCTCCTGAAAGCTCATGCTTTAGAAATATTTACTCGACCACCCATGTTGCCGTTGCCGAAAGCCATGCGTGTCGGAATATCGTCTGCCATGGTATTGACGCTCCCCCCTATGTCCACTTTCTGTTTCGGATCATAGGATGAACCTTGAGCAATGGAGATGACACCGGGCATGATCCTACCTGTGACTTGGGCGCTTGCTATCAGTGAGCCAACATTTGAAGTGAGCGTTACCAGATCTCCTGTTTCAATTCCTAGCTTCTTCGCATCATGCTTGCTTATCATTACAGGTTCATAACCTTGTCCCCTGAACGGAAGCTTCATGGGATTATGGCCAAATCTCTCGCTAGAGCCAACTAACTCACCATCTTTGTCCCTCTTGTATAATTCTCTGAGGTAAGGGTTATTGTCATGGGTGGAGTGACTGCGAAACCTTTGGTGTGTCGTGAGAAACTGGTAGGGGTAGGCCTTCTTTATCTTCTCGTCCTCATATCTTTCGGGTATGTACATCGGTATAGGGTTGACGATAGGGTCGCCCTCTGTGTCGATATTGTTCACATTTCCTTTGCCTCTATCTTCGTACTCTTTTACAGCGGCTGCGGAATAAGCTTCTGCTTTGCCCGTTGCGGTTTGAAATCTGTATCCACCGTCTATTTTGCCATGATCGCGAATATGTTTTGAGCCTGCCAGAGCTTTTGTACCTATATTGAAGATATGAATTCCATTCTTTTTAAACTCTTCATAGCTAATGGGCTCTCCGCTCCCTTCCCAAATGTATTTGAGCCAGTCGTCTTCGCTCTTTCCAGCTGTGAGCTGATCATAAATGCCGTAGGCCTTTGCAACCTCTTTTGCCGCATCGTAGCCAGACTTGCATTCCCCTGGGGGCTCAATGGCTTTGTTGAGGAAAAGAGCCGAATCCCCGGAATCCCAAGTTGTAACTATATCATTCTGCTCCCAGTTGGTCGCTCCGGGAAGGATCAGGTCGGAATACATAGTTGTGATGGTCATGAAGTTATCAAAAGTTGCCAAAAACTCTATATGATCTCTGGTCTTGACAATATCCAGCAGTTTGTTTATATCTCCGTGCTGATTCACGATATTCCCACCAAAAACGGTCATAAACTTGATGCCGTGCTTCAGGTTGTTTACCTCTCCATCTCCGAATTCAGAATTGCCGGGATTTACAGCGGCATCCGGCCACATGTTTGAAGCTATTCGTTTAGTTTCTGGGTTTCTGCTGGGTATTCCTTTTACAGGGGTTCCTTTCTTTATGAAATATGGAGAGCAGCCTGCTCCGTCTCTTCCCCACTGACCTGCGGCGAAAGCCAACATAGAATTCATCCACACAGTCTGCACCCCTTCCGGCCTTCTCTGGAGCCCTAAGCTGGAGTGAAGAAAAGCTGGCTTCTTTCTGTCCGCATATTCTCTTGCTAGAAGCCTTATCCTCGATGCGGGGACACCGGTAATCTTTTCAGCCCATTCCGGAGTCTTTGGTGTATTTGCGTGATGTTTATGGGGATATTTTGAAGAGGTATTGTGTTTGTATCCTGATGTAGCTTTATTCAATCCTTTCTTCACCAGTAGATCATTGCTCCCCATGATATAGGCACTTAGAGACATTCCATCGGGAACACTTGCGGAGTCAAAGAAACCCTCCACAAAGTTTTGCAATCCTTCCACATCTGCAAGATTTTCCTCCAACATTACGTACATCATGGCCAGCATCATGGCAGTGTCTGTGCCTGGACGGATAGGTATCCATTCATCAGCTAGCGTGGCGCAGTTGTCATTCATTTCAGGCCCCACGAATATGATTTTTGTCCCATTCTCTCTAGCCTTGGTCATCCACCAGTTGGTGTTTGTGCCGAATATACTCGTGAGGTTGTGGCTTCCCCACATGATCATAAGTTTTGTGTCCATCAAGCCATCGGGAGTTATAGATATTGCCTTCACACCTCCCATGACTAGGGGAAGTATATAGCGGATTTGGTGTGAGCTGTAATTGCCCCAATACCCAACATATCCCCCAGCTTCACCCAAAAAACGAAACCAAATAGGGCGGTGAAGCATCCCCACAATACCTGTTGCGTAGCACCAATGCACAGCTTCACTTCCGTAAGTTTTGTGAGTGTATTTTAGCTTATCGGCCATCAGTTTTGCGGCTTCTTCCCAACTGATTCTGACAAAACCGCTTAAGTCGCCCCTCTCTTTAGTCTGCTTTAAAGGATAGAGTATTCTTCCCGGATGATATATCCTTTCCCTGTAAGACCTGCATCTTGGACAAGCTCGGAGCTGAGGGTCTGTCGGTGTGTCCGGACGTTCATCCGTAACGAGTCGCTTTATGGTACCATTCTCCACATAAGCTTTTGTAACACATCTGCCGCCACAATTATGTGGAGCACCGCCAGGAACCACTTTTTCAGAAGAAGCTGTTGGTTTGTCCATTGACGCTTTGTCGTTTGCGAATGCAGGAGTGCCGTGCATCTCCATGCCCAAACACGCCACACCCATCGCCGTTGCCGCTTTGATAAACGACCTTCTACTGACCTCTGTTGTTATCATCGTGACCTCACCTCCATTGTATCTACATAAACATTCCACCCCTGTCCTGCAATAATATCGCACTTTTATTGACAAATTGCAACAGAGCTTTTGCAATTTTTGCGACAAAATATCATTAAGAATAGACAGATGTTATTTAGTTGATGGGGTCAGTCGATACGCCTTTGGGAATTCAATACTTTTTGTAGGGCATGAGAGAGTGCATATGAGACAGCCCATACAGATGGCGGGAATTGCCTCGATTTGCGCACCATTAGCACCCCTTCTCAAAGCTCCTGTGGGGCAAAGCTTGACACACAAATTGCACTGTATGCACTTAGATCCTATCGTTGGAGAGTGCAAGAAATGACTACTAGCTGTATCTATTACGTCAGCATTGGGTTTCAACATATTTAATATTTTAAAAAGCTGTAACCGTTTTATGCCAGCGCGTTTATTGCCATATGGCAAGTGCTCCTGAACATCCTCGCCTGTAAAGTAGTCGGATAACATTGCTGAACTTTCAATTAACCTTCCCCCCACAAATTTAAAGAGACTGCGCCTGTCGAGCAAACTATCTGCACTGCTTACGCTTTTGAAAATTTTTTTCGGAGACTTGTTGTAAATTGTTGTGTTTTGTTCATTATTCTCAACCTGGATGCCTTCAAAGTATGAGAAAGCACTCTTGAAAAAGATCAGTTCTGAAATTTGGAGATTTAGAAGCTTTTCCCCATATTTGAAGCTACAATCGTCACAGTTTTTGTAATGAAACTTTATTGAGCTTGCGCCATAGCCTACCAGGTACAGCAGATGGACGATGTGGAGCATCCCGATACATGGCACCTGAAATGTATTTGTGTTCCCCGCCACTTTACTGCAAGATATCTCTACGTCGTTATCTTCAGCTTTTGCGATGATGCTTTTTGCAAATTTTTGCTCAAGGTGCCCCTTTATTGCGAATACCTCATTTGGGCAAGAGGCGCTGCAGAGGAGGCAGCCTGTACATATCTCTTCGTTTATGGTGACATTTCCGGAGACACCATCTATGTTGATCGCATTTGCAGGGCAGTATTCTTCACAAATATTACAGGAGGCATCTTTGTGAATAGTGCGTACGCATCTTGAGCCATTTATATTTAGTTCCGAAGAGAGGCTATTGAGTATGGTATTGATGTCGATTTTTTTGAAGAACATAAATTAGCTTTCAATAAACCAACTGAGGAACTCTGCATCAAACTCCACAAACTTCTTGGCAACATGGCTGACCGATTGGTAGAAGCTTAGACCGGGATTGACCTCTTTGCCTATTATGTCGCTGCAGCACATCGGAACCCACTTGGTTATATGTTCATTCATAAATTTTGCAGAATGATCCATTGATTTGACAAAATTTGTTTCATCATCGTCAGCAAGTGCCGCTATGGCATCATTTGTGTATTTCTCCATTAAGAGAAACTCTATGGAGATATGATCTTCCATCTTTTTGCATTTTTTACTCAGTATATGTTTTTGCTCCCTGTATATCCGCCTTATCTTTTCCCAAGGTTCTTGCTTGTAAGCCTTATTTAAGTAGACTGACTCGTTTGGAGGGGTTGAGTAAGTGCCAAGGAGAAAGTGGGATGCATAGATACCCTTGTATTTGGTCATAGCGTCCGTAGTCATATTCTGCACTTGGGATTTGATGTCGGTGACCGCCTCACTTAGCTCTGTGTCCTCTTGGGATATTGCAAATGCTTCGAGAGCTGGAAGCATCTTTTTGGTGTGCTCAACTGTGTCATCAGTCATGGCATCTATGTAGACCGATGACAGATAGCTGTACATGGCAGCTCTCCTTTTAGCACATCCGACAGCGAATTTTGTGTAATTTCCATTTTTCATTAACTCCTACAATTGTCAAAAATTGTCACAAGTCCGATTTGTTAAACAAAGAAGTTGTGGTGTAGTCTATTCTAATTTCCCTTATAATCGTTCCTTTTTGCAAGGTTTCTGCCACATTGTAGCTGATACCTATCTCCATATCGATATTCTTCAACCTCCCCACAAGGAGCGGATGAAACTCGATTATCTGATCTTCTCTATGGTATTGGTAACGTGTCTCATTTATCTTGTCAAACCGTTTTTTCACATATGCCGCATCTTTGCCATATGCTTTGGCGGTCTTTATAAAATAGTCGTTTGGAGAGAAATACTCGATCTTTGCAAGCTTTTGATGTGCGTTTTGGGAGTATATCTGCGAAGTGAGTTTGTTTTCGAGGGAGCAATAATGTACTCCCAATTGCAAATTCTTATAGGTAGAAAACTTCAATAGCTCAAGGCAAACATCTTCACTGCCAGCAATCGGCAAACCACCCGCATAGGTGTAATCGTAAAGAATCCGATAAGGAGGGTTCTTTATTCTGTAGCCTCTTTTTATGTATTCTTCCGCATTTTGATGAGGATAAAGGAACTCCAGAAGGTTTATGCCGAAAATACCCAAATCTTCAAGCTTGATCAGTATCTCCTTGACAGCTTCATACTGTTCAGGTCCCACCGGCATCTCTACCATGACTGCCGGCACATGTGCTTTTGATATGGACATGATGTTGTAAAGGTCATCGTTGATGTCTTCCAGCTTTATGCTGTATCTTATTTCATCCAAGCCATCAAGCCTGAGCAACAGCTCTTTGTCCACAAGATCACCATTTGAGTATATCCTTGTGTGAGTATTGGGATCATTTTTTTTGACCTCTTTCACGAACTCAATGCATTCATCCGGATACAAGAAAGGTTCGCCGCCCGTTATAGATACGGACTTCAGCTTTTTGCCGCTCGCATTCATTAACCTGTATTCTGACAAGATGTCATTCCGTTTGTGTGGTTCAAAATAATTGTGCTGATTCCTATTTGAGCAGAAGTAGCAATCCCTGTTGCACTCCAAACTAATAATGAATGTGTGCGAATGGGCTCCAGTTTGACAGCTTATACAGGCTGGAGATATTGCTGATGAGTATAGGCTTTTACCCATATTTCTGGAGATTGTATTGCCCTTTGTGGCGAGTGGAGAGGCAGTATCTGGTTCTCTCTCGGTGGAGAACTCCATTCCGCAGGATACCACGTCTTCTTGAAAAGCGTCGTACATCCTCACGTAGCGATCTACATCTTTGCGGAATATTTCGGACTTTATTATGGAGAGATTATCTCTATTCAGTACAGTCAACATGCTCGAGGAGTGAGGCTAGCATATATGTCCTTCATCTTCAACCCTAAACAACAGGTAATTAATACAAATCTTGTTACACATTTTTTGCATTACTACCTTGACCGGTGGCATGGATAAAAGCCCGGAATAACACCGCTTATTGACGTTATAACTTTTCTTCAAAAAAATATATTTGGAATGGTATCTTTATCCAGCTTATCACCACTGGGAGACATGTTTGTTGCCGGAAAGTCTTCCATACCTCCCCTCTTGGCTTTGGGGTATTTGCCCCTTATTTCGTTGACGCTGGCGGCATCAATGGCTCTTTGGGGGCAGGCAACGACACAAGCCGGCTTTAACCCTTCCTTCCATCTGTCCCAGCACATGGTGCATTTCTGTACGGGATGATCCACCTTCCAGCTTTTCTCAACCGCTTCATTACTATCATCTGCCCACTTTAGTGCGCCGTAGGGACATTTCTGCACACATGCTTTATAGTTTTTACAAGCGTTCCTGTTTACTACAACCATACCTGTGTCGCCGCGCTTTTGAATGGCACCAACGGGGCAGGCAATAGTACACGCAGGATTTGTGCAGTGGTGGCAAGATACCACCAAATTTTTTACCTTAACTTCAGGAAATGTCCCATCTTCCTTTGTGGTGAGTGTCCTCCAACCAGTGAAGCCCGGCTTTAAGTTGTTCCAATCTTTGCAAGCAACGGTGCAAGCGTTGCAACCCATGCACCTGTTTTGGTTGAAATAAAAAGCTATCTGTGTGTTATTGTCAATGGCCATTTATAGTCTCCTTAACTCCGCTCAAACAAGAGCAGGTTCAATTTTAACTTTGGTGTCCGATGCTGAAGTCATGCCCCTAGCTATCCTTGTGGGTCTTGCTGTTGTGAGAGTGTTTGCATTGCCTCCAACATCCACCATATTGCCGCCACCCTGATCAACCATCCAACGCCAAGCTCCCTGCCCTATCGCCAAGAGCCTCGGTGGAACCCTGTTTGTAACAATGGCAGATGCAAATATAGCCCCTCTATCATTTGATATCCTTACCCTGTTGCCATTTTCTATACCAAACTCATTAGCATCGTCGGGATTTAACCACACCGGTTCGTAAACATGCTCTTCCCATACGTTACTAAAATCGCTATCCTCATACTGTGCGTCATCGATAAAGGCGCTATTGCCGTGCTGGTCTTTTTTATAAAGCTCTGTCAGATAACTCACTTTGTTCAGTGTAGAGTGAGAACGGTACATTATGTGCCAGGTCTGAAGAGTAAATACATAATCGGAAGCGTCAGTATCTAGCGGATCGGGATGAGGGTAGGTGGTATTATTTGCATGACGCCCCTCTATCATCGGTATGTACATCGGTATAGGATATACGTAACGCGCTTGTTCTTGCTCATCGCCAGCATTGTCTGCGTATTGTCTTGTATATCGTTCCATTGTTCTCTAAGGTTATGGTACCGTCAAGGTTTGCGTGGTATCTGGCCTCATAATCTTCCACCAAACCCAGGCAATAAGCTTCAAATTTTCCGGAAGGGGTGCCTAACGGGTTATTTTCCGGATCATCGCGAAAACTTTTGTGCTTTATGATAGGATCCCTATTGTCGGCACCAATTCTGATAAGCCCAGCTTTGTCCCTGTCTCTGTATCTTGATCTATACGGTTCGTCCAACGTATCAACCCAGGCATTCCATTTTTCCAACGCTACAGTCTCAGGATCACCATGGTCTCTATAATCTTCGCCTCTGCCGAGACCATCGGCGATGTGTGCTCCTATCTCGTATTCATGCAGAGCATCTCCCGGAGGATCCATAACCTTTGGCACCACTACAGCCTCTTCGCTAAACCAACCGGTAACTCCGTTAGAGCTCTTCTCCAAAGCCATGGCCCCAGGAAGAACATAGTCGGAATACCTCGCGGAATTGGTCATGAAGTGATCCGATGTTACGATGAGTTCCAGCTTGTTTCTGTCTACCACAATGCTCTCCATAAGACCCAAATCACCTGTCTGGTTGGCGAGTATATTGCCGCCAAAGTTCATCAAAGCGCCTATCTTGTATTCATCCACAATCTTTTTAATTTGACCGTCATTCCAACGTGATTCCCCTCCTACTGTCGCGGTACCGCTCTTGTCCACGATATCCGACCACAGAAATACTGGGTATGTATACTTTGTGCCATTTTGGTTGTAACCGGGCAAGGTCTGATTATCTGTGTTGAAAACTTTACTGACCTGATTGCCTAGGTTGTCTAAAACGGCTTCTCCTTCAGCATCCCACTCTCTCAAAGCATCCTTTTGAGCGGGCAGTCCACTTGACATATTGTTTGTACCGGTATTGCCTGCTCGACTGGACCATGGTCTCATGCCGTAGCTGCGCCCCTCTTTTCCAAAATGACCCGCAACTGCCATCATTATTCTCAATAACCAAACCCCCTGCTCCGCTTCGGTGTGGCGTTGCATGCCCGTGCCAACGGGGATAAATGTCTTGGTGTTTGCTATAGTTGTTGCGAGCTCTTTAATATCTGCTTCAGCCATACCACTGATGCCTGCTGCCCAGGCGGGAGTTTTTGGATTTTGACCATAGATGTTGCTCCTCGCATTCTCAAGGGGATCGCCTGCATTTACTTCATAGCCTATATTAGCTGGGTATACAGATATCCCTCTATTTAGCGCCGTGCTGTCATCACTAAATCTAGCTAATGTGAGGCGGTTGTCAGTACCCATAACATATGCACTCAAAGAACCTCCGCTCGGAACAGCCTGATAGGTGGCTATATCATCGTTACTTCTGACATAAAACTTGTTGTTTGACGGATTATCTTCATCTATTGTCGTATTAAATTCGTTGTAGTTTTCTGTGAAGGAGTTGTCAAAAAAGCCGTGCACGTATTTGTCTATGAAGTCTGCAGGGTTTGTGGTGTCTCCATCCTGCTTCAACAGGGGATTGGTCTTTAGGGTTCCGTTTGTGTTCCATGTCTCTGTAATCCAGTGGTAAAGGATCGCAAGAACTACAGCTGCATCTGTGCCCGGTATAACTGGATAAACTTTGTCAGCCAATGTTGCTGCAGTTTGTGAAGTCCTGGTCTCAACTGATAGAATATCTACACCACTCTCTTTAGCTTTTGTCCAAAAATAGCCGGTTTGAGAACCCCAGATATTTTCTGTGCCGTTGTTGCTCCACAGTATTATTGTATCCGCATTTACGAGGTCTTCTCTGGAGTTACTTTCCGGTATGTAACCTTGTCCTTCGATGAATGATGTAACATGATCTATGCTGGGCCAGCTGTAGTCATCCCTGTAGTTTAATATATCAAGGCCTGAGAGCCTTCCGACTCTAGACAAGCAGCTGCCCGTCCAACCGGTGCTGTCTCCGGATGCGTACAGCCTGTGAAAAAGCTGTGTATTTGAATCCATACCTTTGATTTTTTCGCCAATTTCTTTGCCCGCCTGCTCCCAAGTTATCGGTTTAAAGCCGGTCATATCTCCGCGCGCTCCAGTCTGCTTTAATGGCGTCATCAAGCGATCTTTCCTATACCACCACTCTCTCCTAGAATGACAACGAACACAGGAGCGAAACTGAGGGTTATAGTCCTCAAACACATTATCAGGGTCTGGCGTATTGTCCAAGCTCTCCTCAACAGTAGTGATCCGCTTTACAACTCCATCCTTCACCCAATATTTACTTACACAACGACCGCCGCAGTTGTGC
>JAQGDQ010001909.1:0-21406 GCA_030141605.1 Tubiluchus corallicola
CTTAATCTGTTGGCCTTGTGAAGCTAGAAATCTTACTCTGTAATACACGGCATGGTTTATTTTGCGAGATCGGATTAAGGTGCCATCAAATTTAAAACAAATCAAGTCTTTCGACGAATTCAAATCAAAATTAAAAATACATACATTAAATCGTTTTGAAAACCCTACATACGTAAACGATAATATGTATATTAATCCACAAATTTTATTTACCCACGTCCATTTTAAACTATATGTGTATATTGTATATAGTCTATTATAATTTCCGTGTAACATTATAATGTATATTTTGTTTTAAATTTTTGGCACAGTAGTTTTTAGTTTGCACTGGACGCATTTGCCTTTAACAGTTGTGTGAATTTTATTCTCATGCTGCGATGTTCTTTTATGCTTTTATAGTTATGAATATCGATTTTTTATGGCAAATAAAGATTATTATATATATAGGTCCATCTTTAAGTGAAATGTGGCACAGGAATTCCTTCCCCTAGCGGGTAATTTTGTTTCCGGGATTAGAAGTGCACCCTTGTCGCATTATTGTTATTATAATTCTTTATTTTTAAAACGTATGACATCGACCCGTGTCGCGCAGACATGTTTGTATATGAATTGGATTTATCTAAACTTTTTCTCGTGCAAGGTCACGTTTTGCGCGCTTTAATTGCTGTCCTCATATTGTCAATCGATTTCCAGTTTACCTCTATTTGTTCGTCCAAGGATGAAGATAACAAAGATCCGGATCGGTGATACGGGGGGGGGGAGAAGCCAGTGGAGAATGTGCACTGAAGCCCTGCTGATCCTTGTTCACAGCGATTTCGTTGTACTTTCATGTTCTATTGTTTTTCGCTTGTTAATTTATGTAGCGTTTTTTTTTGAAGTTTAAAATCAACGACTGAATTGACGGCATTAAACGAATAAATTCCAGGGTTCCCCCACGGTCAGAGAAAATCCTTGACAATACAGGCTGTCGATGGAAAAATCAGGGAAAAAGATAATTTGATAAAAAAAGTTGGGAAAATGATGAAAATGGTGCGAAAAGTCAAGGAAATTGGAAAGGTTTGCAAAATTAATCACCGTGAACCGATATTTTTCCAAACACGTTTTTTAGTGATTTGTGTTCAAATAAAATTTGCTATGGCAGGCTCCCAATTTCGACTTCTGTTCCAAAAATAATGTTTTCCACATATATCAGTGTATATATATATATATGTGTGTGTATATATGGTCCATACACAAAAACGCTCGAATGTGTATACTGGTAATACAATGTCTGCTTATGTTGGTCATGCAAAATCAATATTTGGTCAGCGAAAAGTCAGGGAAATTTATTTTAAAATTCTGTGGCTACCCTGAATAACAAATAACCCAGGTATTTGGATTATTCGTCTCGTTCAAGGAGGGTGTTTGTATATTCGAATGTAGCAAAAATTCTTCTGGTTACAAGACCGGGATTTAGTATGTCATGGTAGAAGATTATGTCTCTGATAAAGGAGGTGTGTTCCAGTCCGGTTGCATCCTTCAGCCTTTTCAAATTTGAACGTGGGATCTTGAAAGGAAAAGCCCTGTGATCTAGGCCCACCTTTGGGAGATTATGTCTCTGATAAAGGAGGTGTGTTCCAGTCCTGTTTCATCCTTCAGCCTTTTCAAATTTGAACGTGGGATCTTGAAAGGAAAGGCTCTGCGACCCCGTCCCACCTTTGGGAGATTACGTCTCTGATAAAGGAGGTGTGTTCCAGTCCGGTTTCATCCTTCAGCCTTTTCAAATTTGAACGTGGGATCTTGAAAGGAAAAGCCCTGCGATCCTGTCCCACCTTTGGGAGATTATGTCTCTGATAAAGGAGGTGTGTTCCAGTCCGGTTTCATCCTTCAGCCTTTTCAAATTTGAACGTGGGATCTTGAAAGGAAAAGCCCTGCGATCCTGTCCCACCTTTGGGTGGAAGAAGTGCAGGAAGCATACCCATTCTAAACTCATTAAAATGCGATCTTGTTTTATAATTATCTTAAGTTTTATCGTCTTCATCTCATTTGATTATTTTTACGCAGTTGATTGTCTGACATGGGAAAGCAAAGGGCCAGAGAGTCTATATTTTATTAAGTAGTAGTTTAGCAATGCAGACTCGTTTAGTGTTTATGCAATGCAGACTCGTTTAGTGTTTATGCAATGCAGACTCGTTTAGTGTTGATGCAATGCAGACTCGTTTAGTGTTTATGCAATGCAGACTCGTTTAGTGTTTATGCAATGCTGACTCGTTTAGTGTTTATGCAATGCAGACTCGTTTAGTGTTTATGCAATGCTGACTCGTTTAGTGTTTATGCAATGCAGACTCGTTTAGTGTTTATGCAATGCAGACTTGTTTAGTGTTTATGCAATGCAGACTCGTTTAGTGTTTATGCAATGCAGACTCGTTTAGTGTTTATGCAATGCAGACTCGTTTAGTGTTTATGCAATGCAGACTCGTTTAGTGTTTATGCAATGCAGACTCGTTTAGTGTTTATGCAATGCAGACTTGTTTAGTGTTTATGCAATGCAGACTCGTTTAGTGTTTATGCAATGCTGACTCGTTTAGTGTTTATGCAATGCAGACTCGTTTAGTGTTTATGCAATGCAGACTTGTTTAGTGTTTATGCAATGCAGACTCGTTTAGTGTTTATGCAATGCAGACTCGTTTAGTGTTTATGCAATGCAGACTCGTTTAGTGTTTATGCAATGCAGACTCGTTTAGTGTTTATGCAATGCAGACTCGTTTAGTGTTTATGCAATGCTGACTCGTTTAGTGTTTATGCAATGCAGACTCGTTTAGTGTTTATGCAATGCAGACTCGTTTAGTGTTTATGCAATGCAGACTCGTTTAGTGTTTATGCAATGCAGACTCGTTTAGTGTTTATGCAATGCAGACTCGTTTAGTGTTTATGCAATGCAGACTCGTTTAGTGTTTATGCAATGCAGACTCGTTTAGTGTTTATGCAATGCAGACTCGTTTAGTGTTTATGCAATGCAGACTTGTTTAGTGTTTATGCAATGCAGACTCGTTTAGTGTTTATGCAATGCAGACTCGTTTAGTGTTTATGCAATGCAGACTCGTTTAGTGTTTATGCAATGCAGACTCGTTTAGTGTTTATACAATGCAGACTCGTTTAGTGTTTATGCAATGCAGACTCGTTTGGTGTTTATGCAATGCAGACTCGTTTAGTGTTTATACAATGCAGACTCGTTTAGTGTTTATGCAATGCAGACTCGTTTAGTGCTCATGCAATGCAGACTCGTTTAGTGTTTATGCAATGCAGACTCGTTTAGTGTTTATGCAATGCAGACTCGTTTAGTGTTTATGCAATGCAGACTCGTTTAGTGTTTATGCAATGCAGACTCGTTTAGTGTTTATGCAATGCAGACTCGGTTAGTGTTTATGCAATGCAGACTCGTTTAGTGTTTATGCAATGCAGACTCGTTTAGTGTTTATGCAATGCAGACTCGTTTAGTATTTATGCAATGCAGACTCGTTTAGTATTTATGAAAGTCTATCTAATATTTTAACTTCAGCAATCCTATATTTAATCACTGTCAAAATGATTAAATTATATGGGCAGTTATTTCGTGTTGCTATGGAGACACAAGATGATGCCTCATTAAGCACTTCCTTTTGTGTTTTCAAACAATCTCCTTTAGTGCTTTCTTCTTAAACATTATATGTTCAGTTAAGTGTGAATATTGGGTGTTTTCAGCACTTAATTACGAAATTAGGTTAGACTTCTACATACATTCGGGTGTTGAAAGCTTTTGGCGTTATTAAAGTGGAGTCAGCCAGGCGTGTAGACGGACGTCTAAAATAACTTTTCCTATTATCCAGCTTATGGTGCCTTGGGTAGTTTAGTTGTTCATACAGGTTTGGGCTTCGATCTGAACATTTGATGAGAATTGACTTCGTTAAGGTTGGGGGGGGGGGTGAGGAGTGAGCGTAGCAAATAATATATTGGCGAATCAGCAATGCAAGACTCTCGGAATAAGTTAGATGCTGTAGTCGTCAAAAATAATGTGAAAGTTATTGACTGTTTAGTAACTTAATAAAGCCGTTATTTGTGTATAATACTGAATTACTGCATTGGTAATGAATTAAGTGTCATACTAAGGTTGAAAAATTACCTGTATGATCATCTACTAGAATTTAGTTTAATAGCTTTGCTTTAAATTCAACTTCTAAATCTCAACAGTAATTGTCTTGAGGAATTCACATTTGCACTTTTTGAACGATACTTGTTTACGATTTTGAAGAAACTATCCGTTGTTATTACAAAGGCACTTTTACATGAGAAACAATACGGTGGGCTGCACAAATAATTAGCATTAAAAAAAGCAATGCTAACGATTGGTCAAAGGCCAAATCGGAAGGTAGGGAACACCTATCGTGAGACACGAACCTGCATTTCCTGGGTCACTATGTTACATGCCCACACCGATGAACTAATTAGTCTAGGGCGAGACATTTGCCAGTTGAATGATTAATGATTTATTGCATCATATTTAGTTTGATCACATTTCTTGCCTTTTGTGGTCAACTAGTCAAAGTCGAAAGACAGACAGGCAGGTATCATATTCAACTGTGTAACGACTGAAGCCATTAATCAAGAAGTGAAAGCTTAAAATGTGTAATGTAACCATTGCCTGCTGATGGGCAGATTCGTCCGATTGACGATCATGTCACAAAATCTACGAGGTCATATATCTGTGTTGGTCTTGAAGGCCATTAACGAAATTGCTTCCACTCTGTAGAAATGGCTTTTCTGTAGAGTCATCCTGGTGCTTGAATACCCGCTGGCATGCGTCCAAGTAAGATCACCAAACTTAAGGTGAACGTGACAGGCAATGATGATTTCCACTCTTGTTTTCATTTTTGCAGTATTAGGAGTTAAACTAATGAAGATTTAAATACAGAGTATTTGGTATCCAATCAATTAGCTACCCAAACCTTGTACTGCTATATACGCTATATACATAATCTTGACATTGACATGTCCTTTGTGATCTGAATCACTCGTGTTTTGCCATTAAAAGTGACTTCCAATATAAAATAATGACCACAACATTCGTATTGAGTAAGTTACAGAAGATGTCAACCGACTTCCTGTGTGTTAAGTTGGCTAAATTGGTTTCCTCCATCAATTTTGCTGGCATCGTTAGTTTGTAAGTGGAATCCTAACAGAAATAAATTAGCTTGGATGCTCGGATCGTGTACTGGACACACTTCACAGTTATTGTTCCCTGATTTTATGTTCAGTACGGTCTATTTTTGTGTATCCTTTTTCGTTTCTATCTTTTACAAAAAGTATCGTACGAGTTTAAGATCAAAATAGTAGTGGATGCCGGTAAAAAACTGAAAACAAACGAAAACAAAACGGAGTCATCAACATTCAACAGAAACCCAGAACATTGGGTTCTGGTCATTTCTTCTTAATCTTAGGCACTAGTTACTGTTAGTATAATGAATGATCAAAGTTATAAACCTGGTTCAACCCTATTTGCCTCGGCTTCTGGATGAACAATTAACATTAGCTCAAAGAGCTAGTATCGCCGACCGTAAATCACAAATCTCCAGCTACGAAACAGAGATTATTACCCTAAATACCACGCGCCAGGCAGGGCAACATCAGGTACCATTTTTAAAATGTTTGGTATGACCCGGCCGCTGTATCGAATTCGCAACCTCCCAGGCGGAAAGCGGACGCGTTACCACTAGGCTAACCCATTTGGCATATCTTGCTATGGCACGTGGCTTGGTAGAAATTCATTCACTTCTGATTTTACACATTTTCCAAAAAAAGACCAATTCGTAATCAACCGTAATTTAAAATCTGAACTGACAAGTTAAGTAATGACTTATTCTACTAAGCTCATGTGCTCACACCTGGCGCATGCGTTGTTGTTAGAATATTAATCAGTTGTTTGTTTTCTTGTTGAAGTGCTGTTGCAGGAATTTTGTTGAGTTTGTGAGCCGTATAAGGTGCTTTTTAAAAACTTTTCCCCAAGCTATCTCTAGTATGCTTATTTTTCAATGCTTTCGCTTGCTTTTTAAAAACTTTCTCCCAAGCTATCTCTAGTACACTTATTTTTCAATGCTTTCGCTTGCTTTTTAAAAACTTTCTCCCAAGTTATCTCTAGTATGCTTATTTTTCAATGCTTTCGCTTGCTTTTTAAAAACTTTCTCCCAAGCTATCTCTAGTATGCTTATTTTTCAATGCTATCGCTTGCTTTTTAAAAACTTTCTCCCGAGCTATCTCTAGTATGCTTATTTTTCAATGCTTTCGCTTGCTTTTTAAAAACTTTCTCCCAAGCTATCTCTAGTACGCTTATTTTTCAATGCTTTCGCTTGCTTTTTAAAAACTTTCTCCCAAGCTATCTCTAGTATGCTTATTTTTCAATGCTTTCGCTTGCTTTTTAAAAACTTTCTCCCGAGCTATCTCTAGTATGCTTATTTTTCAATGCTTTCGCTTGCTTTTTAAAAACTTTCTCCCGAGCTATCTCTAGTATGCTTATTTTTCAATGCTTGTTTTTTTTTTAGCTATCTCTAGTATGCTTATTTTTCAATGCTTTCGCTTGCTTTTTAAAAACTTTCTCCCGAGCTATCTCTAGTATGCTTATTTTTCAATGCTTTCGCTTGCTTTTTAAAAACTTTCTCCCAAGCTATCTCTAGTACGCTTATTTTGCAATGCTTTCGCTTGCTTTTTAAAAACTTTCTCCCAAGCTATCTCTAGTACGCTTATTTTTCAATGCTTTCGCTTGCTTTTTAAAAACTTTCTCCCGAGCTATCTCTAGTACTCTTATTTTGTGTTTGTTGTTTTTTTTTGTTTTGTGTTTTTTTTGTTTGTTGTTTTTTTTTGTTTTGTTGTTTTTTTTCGCTTGCTTTTTAAAAACTTTCTCCCAAGCTATCTCTAGTATGCTTATTTTGCAATGCTTTCGCTTGCTTTTTAAAAACTTTCTCCCAAGCTATCTCTAGTATGCTTATTTTGCAATGCTTTCGCTTGCTTTTTAAAAACTTTCTCCCAAGCTATCTCTAGTACGCTTATTTTTCAATGCTTTCGCTTGCTTTTTAAAAACTTTCTCCCAAGCTATCTCTACTACGCTTATTTTTCAATGCTTTCGCTTGCTTTTTAAAAACTTTCTCCCAAGCTATCTCTAGTATGCTTATTTTTCAATGCTTTCGCTTGATTGGGCGAACCCAATGATGAGCTTTCATGTAAATAAACGTCCACATACGAGTATTGGAATTTCGTGAGTATATACCGTACTGCACCGTAGTGGGTGGATGTGTATTTAGACGTGTGTATGTTTTTTAGTGGTGCAATAAGCGATAACACTAGGAAGGAATCTTCCTGTAAAAACCCGGTCAACCTTTTGGACTCCACGTACCCCTAATTGTTTTACACTATCTCCTGGTACCCCTTCGCCTGCCATAAACAAACTGAAGAACCAGCACGGATGTAATGTCATGACTATTTTTATTATATATATTATACGTATTGTCCAATCAAGTGCTTTAAATGAGAGTTCAATGAGATGGCTTCTGTTGCATAGCAGAAACAAACTTTATGAATAGCGGTTCAGTTTTGACAGACTGACTCTCATGTCTCTGCGGATGTCAAGGCGGTTTTGGGGTTTTGTCTTGATTGTCGCCATCGCTGAAAAGCCTGCTTCACACAGGAAAAAGTTCATTGAAAACTTTACAGTGGACAGTGGTCAAGACCAAAAACGATAAATTGTTGGCACAGTCGTCAGGGATGATTGAATCGCCCGCTGATTATTATATAACACTATAGGATCGTAGTACAGCATTATAGGCGTACGATTCTGGAATGACGTAATTCAATTATCAGCGCATTGATACGAAATTTCATTTTTACGCTGTTGTGTTTCGCACTCCTGCGTTGCGCGATCTTCCATTTCACGCGTTATTCAGTCTTGCGTGGCGTCCCTGCCAAATGATTTCATCAGGAAAATTTCAATTTGTTTTGCCGACGCGACGCTGTGCGTCAAAGTTTCAAGATTTCACTAACAGTGCTAGTGGTGGTCGCCCACTGTTGCACTTGTAGCGAATTCTTCCTAAGTCATTTTGGAAAATTCAGTATTATTGAAACCAACTCATTTGCCTGTCGAAGTATAATAATAATAATAATAATAATAATAATAATAATCTATATATATAGTGAGGCTTACTCAATTTTATTATAAGTGAACCATTTTAATGACAAATAAAGAATTTATATATATATATATATATATATATATCCATTTTAATGACAAATAAAGAATTTATATATATATATATATATATATATATATAAATTCTTTATTTGTCATTAAAATAGTTCACTCATTATAATAAAATTGAGTAAGCCTCAGCATAATGTTAAAATAACAACACTGTTCAAGACAAATGCGTCCAGTGCATACTAAAAACTAAAGTGCAAAACTAAGGCCTAATTATATACAATAAATGAACATATTTAGAAACACCATATTCAAATATTTTTACAAAACAATATTACAAAAGTACATTAAATTTTACATGACATATTTTACACTATATATACATTTGACGTGACACAATTAACAGAAACATGCTTTACATTACATAAATTTCACTCATTACATTTACACCATTTATACATTTGACATTACAAAACTAACATAATAATAATAATAATAATAATAATAATAATAATGATAATAATGATAACAATAATAATAATAATAATAATAATAATAATAATAATAATAATAATAATAATAATAATAATAATAATAATACACGGCCTTCAAATATAGAATGGCATGTTTTGATTCATCATTAAAGCAAAGCCAGACCAAACGTTAAACTGTGGGTCAAATCAATCGACTCTTTAAAATATTGAAAGGAAACGTACTGTTTCTTCAAAAATGACTCACGTGAAAGAATTATTACCACACAAACGCAATTTTGTCACTAGTTCTTCGCGGTTACATGCATTTTCCATTCATTCGTTAGACGGGCACCAGCGACTGCATTTCGGAAAGGCATTGCACAAAAAATAGGCGCTGTATCTCTTAGTTCAGATGTGTTAGTTTTTGACGAACTGCACACGTTTGACAGCTCATGCGTGAGCACAGCGGTGAATTTGAAATTTGAATTTTTTTCTTAAAACTTGCCTAGCTTTAGTTCAACACACTGAATCTCGTACAGTTGCAATGTACTTCAATTTTCGCGTTTGCAAACACGCGCAACACGCTCATGAAATATTTTTTGCTGTTGAAAATTATGTTAGTTTGTGATGTCATCAATTGTTGGGCTCGCCCGCCTTTAATTAAGTTTTTAATCTAGTATTTAATTATCAGAAACGCTTTTGCAGTATTAATTGTGTTAAAATGTATACTTTCTATCGGACTTGAAAATGGGGGGTAGTATATGAATAATCATCCTGTCTTCCTTTAAGAAATTGGCAAAGGCCAAACGAAGCCCCGAAATAATTAACCGTACAACATCTGTAACTATTAGTAACAAAGCAGTTTATTTCACTGCTGCCTAAAAATTTAGCATGCACAAAATATAACAAGAACTTTGAAAATTCGCAATGACTGGTCTCGAAATAAGACATTGGCTTGTAGGAATCGAATCTAGATTAAAGGTCACCAATGACACAAGCCAACTTAGTGTGACTGTACCTTTAGTTTTGTTTGTCTATCCACATTATCAACTCTATTGTAAAGAAAATTTTGCTGAAGCGACCTCTTTAAACGTGCTGTAGTTTTGCGTACGTTAGGATAGTATCTCTTTTTCACTGGACATTGGTGTTGGGATTAGAGACACAAACGTTTAAAAGTAATCCTGATATATTCGTCTAGCTTCACCGCGTCCAACGTTACAGCGTGAATCACAAGGTCACTGATGATGATCATTCTCGCGAACATTCCACGTAGTTTGATTTGTGATGCTGTAGGCTGCAGTCAAGTGTCGTTATTTTCAGGCGGCAAGGTTGTGATAGCGCGCAAATTAGCCGGGAGGAATTAACGTTAATTTCCTGGTAGCAAAGTTATTCGGTTGTTAAACCCAGCCGAGCTGCTGTGTCTTTGAGCTCTTTCTCCTAACAACTCCGTTAACTTTAATTGCACGAAAATGGGCGTAGATTGAGGATTCTTCAATGATTGCTGAAGTTAGTGCTACAGCGCGTATGTTGTCTAGTGTTTGTAGACTGGAGTGCAATTTTGCTAAAAATGTTAAGCTGCTTTGGCCGCTGAATATCAGAAGTTTTAGCGAGATAGACGTTATAGAGGAACTGCATTAGTCTAATTATGTACTCATTGTGTGGCGCGGAGAAAATGAAGCGAGTGATCTTTCTTGCTTCGGGTTGCACTAAAATAACATTGCGTTTCGTTTCTCTCATCCGTTTTAAGCACCATTTGAGTATCATAGATTCCGCTTGCTAATTAGATAGGTGATAGCAGACATTTCTGTTGTATTCCTTTATATAAAAGTCTAGGTGAATCATGGATTCCGCTTGCTAATTAGATAGGTGATAGCAGACATTTCTGTTGTATTCCTTTATATAAAAGTCTAGGTGAATCGTAGATTCCGCTTGCTAATTAGATAGGTGATAGCAGACATTTCTGTTGTATTCCTTTATATCAATTTTAAGTCTATGTGAAAAATACTCTGTGTTTGTTTTTCATATAAAATACCATCGTTTGTGTAGTAATAAGAATTGCTTGCCTGTTAACTCAATAAGAAAATCAGCACCCCAAGTTTCCAACCTTGCTGCAGCGTTTGGCACTAATCCTATGTTGCGTCCTAAACATCAGCGCCGCAACGTTTGGCACTAATCCCATGTTGCGTCCTAAACATCAGCGCCGCAACGTTTGGCACTAATTCCATGTTGCGTCCTAAACATCAGCGCCGCAACGTTTGGCACTAATTCCATGTTGCGTCCTAAACATCAGCGCCGGAGCGTTTGGCACTAATCCCATGTTGCGTCCTAAACATCAGCGCCGCAGCGTTTGGCACTAATCCCATGTTGCGTCCTAAACATCAGCGCCGCAGCATATGACACTAATCCTATGTTGCGTCCTAAACATCAGCGCCTCAGCATTTGGCACTAATCCTATGTTGCATCCTAAACATCAGTGCCGCAGCATTTGGCACTAATCCTATGTTGCGTCCTAAACATTAGCGCTGCAGCATTTGGCACTAATCCCATGTTGCGTCCTAAACATCAGCGCCACAACATTTGGCACTAATCCTATGTTGCATCCTAAACATCAGCGCCGCAGCATTTGGCACTAATCCTATGTTGTGTCCTAAACATCAGCGACATTTTATCAGATACCTGCATCGATTCGGGCAAGTAACAGTAAAATGGTTGTATAAAAGACTAAAGTATTTCGTTACCATTTACCAGCAGTTTAGAAAGTCATTTGATCTCCATCAGCAGGTCTGTCGTTTCTCATAAATTTCTGCTACAGATACAGTTTCCTGTTTCAATTTTCTTTCTTCTGTCTACCTTCTAAATGAAGAAACTGGATACTATAAATTACGTGAGCCTATGGCGTTCACAGAAATGCACATTTTGTGTTGTCGATGTGGGCAAGGAAATGGGGGGGGGGAGCTGTTACTGAATTAAAGTTTGCCCATAATTATTAAGCCTGTTAGCTTTTACAATCAAAGAATCAAACAACACAATCATTAACAAATCACGAGGAATTATATTATAACATCTGTACTATCAGCTACAATCACTGAATCAAATAACATAATTATTATCAATACTAAAATACCACTATACTAAAACACAGCAGAACAATTAGCCTGGCTAGCCCACACGTCTAAATGTTCAAGGTAGACCTGTCTTACACAGCTTAAATACAGAAAACTAAAACACTATTAATGTAAAAGGTCATTCAGAAGCAAATAAGTACAGTAAGATTAGAGGGAAATTTAAGCTATTTCAATGTTATAACAAGCCTAAAAAAGGAGGGAATGAGATGAAAAAATTATGAAAGAGAGATGAGCAAGAAGACAAACAATGTAATATTCACAAGTCAAGTTAATCAAACGCGAACTTTGCGACAGTCGACTCCCGGTAACTTGTAACACAGCATTGTTGCTACAGTATTAATACAGATTTATTTATAACTTTCTTTGTATCATCAAGACCTGCGCATTACGTCTTTCTCCATCAGTTTCACTGATGCATTAGTTGAGACTGTAATCTTTGGGCAAAAATCCCACGTGTTCTCTAGTTTCATCGTTCATGATGTATCGAATACCTGAAATGTTAGACAATGGGATGGAGAAGTCAATTTCTCTGCGAACATGCTTTTCTTGTCTAAAAGAAAGAGCAATAACGTGCTGATTCTTCTTACCTCTCAAGATCCCATTGAAAAATCGCAGTTTTCATTATCTAGTTCACCTGCTCCCAGGGATAATTGCTGAATAAATCCACTATTCAACTGGTCACAACGTGTATTTCGAGACGTGAAGAGAAAATTAATTTGGCAAAGTGGTAAAACGACGTGTACGTGTTCACTCAAAGTTCTTCACCTTTGTGTTCACCACCTGAACTGTAATTGTTACTGACATTAAGACTATTGATAGACGAGGTCGTACAACATGTAACTCTACTGTCTTACTTGGAACGATAATTCATACAAAAATGGAATATTAGCGATAAAAATAATGCCTTTTTCGTAATTGCTTTAATGCGCTTAGTATTTGTGAAATAGACTACGGCCAAATCACGTTGAAAACACCGGTTCTCGTCTGATCACCGAAGTTAAGCAACGTGGAGCCTGGTTAGTACTTGGATGGGTGACCCCCTAGGAATACTAGGTGCTGTAGGCTTGCGGGATGCCCACACTGTATCTCGACACTAGGCGGAGGAGCTGCACAAAAGCAGCCAACGGCTAGACGGCAGAGGAGGTCAAGTGACCCAAGGGCCATGTGTAGAGGAGTAAACCTTCCAAATCAGGAGTGGAGCCCCGAAGGCGGACCAGTGCAGCATGCTCACTGACTCCGGCAGCCAACCTGGTGCCAAACGTATCGCTCCGCTTTCCTTTGAACTACACCAGTGAGGAAGAGCGAGGGTTCCTGTTGTCTGGGCAACTCAGGATCTCCATATACCTTGCCCAGGCAGTGCGCCCGGGGAGACGTTCAAAGATCGGACTGCTGAGCCACAGTTGATGCTGCAGTTCCATCAATGTGATCAATAGCTGACTCTCTTGGTGCGCACTCCATTGTCTTCCGAGACAGAAGGATGCCAACGAACCATTTGTGAAATGTCCCGTCTACAGTTACTGTAGCTATTTTTTCTTCTCAAACGCAGAAAAAAACTGTCAACTAACTGTCGCTCTGAGTCACAATTTTCTCTTTCCTTCATATCAGGAGAAGATTTTGTGTTCTTTCCAAACTCTTCCGCCACGATGTGAGACCTGCTTTCTCATAGTTGGCATAATGCAATAATATGCATTATGCAGAGACAAAGATATTTTACATTTAGGCTAATGGCAATTACGTACATTTTGTGTGTCAAGTAAATGTACATGTTTGAAACAACCTCCATTTATCGTTTATAATTTACTGTGCTGATAATTTATTCTTATACAACGCTATTGCTGATATATCTGAAAATAAAACCCCGAAAGTAACACTTATAAAAATACAGAAGATGGATGTGGTAAGGGGGCAGCTAATGGTCTATGGGGGCTTTCAGGGGGTACACCCAGTCAGTTTCTATGCTAAAAAGGCACTGCACTAAAAACCCTAAGTTCTACAAAAGAACACAAGAGTAGTATATAGACTACATGGGAAGGTTTACTGCGGAGTTGTAAGCATCCCCATGCTTGCATTCTTGTTTCAGAATAGCCGCCAGCTTTCATGTTTTTGCCGCTTTCTCATAAATGTTGAAATTGCAGGATATCGTGATGGAAACACGCGGTGTTGCACGCGTGACGGGCTTCCTACAGGGTTGTAAACTTTGCTGATTACCTTTTACTGTCCTCTAACTTTTGCTGTAAGGTGCGAGATATCTGAACGATGTTTTAGCTGAATTCCCCAGAGCATATCACTGCCGTTCAGAAACAACGCGGCACAAACTAAAAACAACGAAACCATTTTTTTTGCTGTCGTGAATTACCGCTTCTCGTTAATCGTTTCTTTGGCTGATGTTGACTTTCGAAGATGATGAGGATACTATTAATAAATGGCGCCACTGCTTCTGCTTTCACAAAGATTGCGTCGTATCGTGGTAACATGGGAAACGTAGGACGAGACTGAATGAAAGGCGTTTGATCGACTATATATGTTTGGGCTTTACGGTGACAAACAAAGTCATCATTTTGCTCAGCATAACTGTTTATTGTTTGTGTACCATTGTTCACGTCACATGCCCCTTAGTCATTTACTTCATCATATCTGACACTGTGACGCCATTACCCAAAATATTACATTTTATCTAAAACAAGATATATAAATTTCTTTAATAAACTAATTCATTTCTTACCAAAACATCGATTACGATTAAGTGAAATTAATGAGAGACTTACAGTAAATAAAATAAATGACTAAATAAATAAAATTTACGTACATCGTTGGCATTAAATCGTGAGTTCACAGAAACACGTCATCACATGAACACCTTGAAACTTAAATGACCGGAAATTCACTAGGATGCAAATATTGAGGCCAGGTGTCGCCACTTGTAACTGTATGGCTATATTAAATTTAACAAACAAAAATCCTTGACAATATATTTACAAGATGAAATATATACACACAGGAAAAAAGGGAAAAATTATGCAAAAATAACATTTCACAAATCAAAATCCACAAACCGGACTTGAAATCTCTGGATTTGCTCCTGTCTACCACATGGAATCGCTCATTGTCGTAAACGTATATCCTGTCTCACTGTTAATCCGATGCCAAATTGTATTGAAAACAACCAAGTCGTTTGAGGTGTCCCCACAACCACTGTAGATGGCAGCTTGTGGTACCGATTTCGTCATCCATCTGAGGGAGAAGAAAGCTGCGTTGAAACACTTGACGTATGTCTTGGTGCTTGGCTGTAATTTACATTTCATGGGCTTCTAGAGTAAACACAAAAATGCGAAGACGTATTGTATAAAATTCCGTTTTCCGCGAAATTTTCTGCGTTGACCTACCTCAGTAGAATTTGCATATGGTACATTATACAGTTTTGCCGAAGAGCTGCTGTCCTAACAGCTAGGCTAATGAAATGATGCGGTCTGGCTGGCTGTACAATCAGTGATGCAATTCAATTTGCCATTCTGTATCTCAAGGTTAGTGCAAACAAGCCTGGCGGCTTCAGCAAATTTTGCAAAATGCACTGAATTGTCACAAGTTTATTTGTCATTGTCAAAAATTCTTGAGAAAAATGCCACTAACTCTTTACGCTGACTTTCTCCAATAAAATTTGTTTAGATTACTGAGAATAAAAGTGTACATTATTTATTAAATAGTTCTGTCTTGTACTACCATTACCAGTACAAACTTACGTGATACCTCAAATAGTTCTATCTTGTACTACCACTACCAGTACAAACTTACGTGATGCCTGAAATAGTTCTATCTTGTACTACCATTACCAGTACAAACTTACGTGATGCCTCAAATAGTTCTATCTTGTACTACCACTGCCAGTACAAACTTACGTGATACCTGAAATAGTTCTATCTTGTACTACCATTACCAGTACAAACTTACGTGATACCCGAAATAGTTCTATCTTGTACTACCATTACCAGTACAAACTTACGTGATACCTGAAATAGTTCTATCTTGTACTACCATTACCAGTACAAACTTACGTGATACCTGAAATAGTTCTATCTTGTACTACCATTACCAGTACAAACTTACGTGATACCTCAAATAGTTCTATCTTGTACTACCACTACCAGTAGAAACTTACGTGATACCTGAAATAGTTCTATCTTGTACTACCATTACCAGTGCAAACATACGTGATACCTGAAATAGTTCTATCTTGTACTACCATTACCAGTACAAACTTACGTGATACCTGAAATAGTTCTATCTTGTACTACCATTACCAGTACAAACTTACGTGATACCTGAAATAGTTCTATCTTGTACTACCATTACCAGTGCAAACATACGTGATACCTGAAATAGTTCTATCTTATACTACCATTACCAGTACAAACTTACGTGATACCCGAAATAGTTCTATCTTGTACTACCATTACCAGTGCAAACATACGTGATACCTGAAATAGTTCTGCCTTGTACTACCACTACCAGTACAAACTTACATGATACCTGAAATAGTTCTATCTTGTACTACCATTACCAGTACAAACTTACGTGATACCTGAAATAGTTCTATCTTGTACTACCATTACCAGTACAAACTTACGTGATACCTGAAATAGTTCTATCTTGTACTACCATTACCAGTGCAAACATACGTGATACCTGAAATAGTTCTATCTTGTACTACCATTACCAGTACAAACTTACGTGATACCTGAAATAGTTCTATCTTGTACTACCATTACCAGTACAAACTTACGTGATACCTGAAATAACACCTATGATCAGTGGCGGCTCGTAGCTAAAATTAGTGGGGGTGCTGCAGTACCACAGTGCCTATACACGAGCGGCCACTGCCTATATGAAGAGTATTAATAGGTATTAACGTCCAAATGGGAATCTAAGTGAATCTTACTCGAGATAGCTCTAGCCGTCATGTTGGTATGGACAGAATTATGAACATTTGCACAATGAGTTGCTATCGAACAAGAAATACCAAGCCAATCGTAATCGATAAATGATCAACCATAAGCCATCGTAATCGATTATTGATCAACCATAAGATGTCAGAGTGCTAGAAGTTGAGCACATTCTCAAGTCAAACCGTAACCTTATTGCTGCAACAATCAATTCACGTTCAGTAATCAATCAGAAATTAGTAAGTCGTTAAATCCCGTAAAGAAAAAACTGCTTATGCAGAACCACTGCCATGATTGATAAAAAGCTCTAAGTTTTTTCATTCTGTGGATTTTAAATAAGGTTGTTGTCCAATGGGCCTATATTGGCTACCTTATTAATAACTTCATACAATTCGGTTTTATATATTTTCATTGCAAAATTGATGGACGTAGTTGTTTTTTAAAGGCAATTTATGAAATGTAAAGCATGTTTCTGTTAATTGTGTCATGTTAAATGTATGTATAGTGTAAAATATGTCATGTGAAATTTAATGTATTTTTGTAATATTGTTTTGTAAAAATATTTTAATATTGTGTTTGTAAACATGTTCATTTATTGTATATAATTAGGCCTTAGTTTTGCACTTTAGTTTTTTTTAGTCTGCACTGGACGCATTTGTCTTGAACAGTGTTGTTATTTTAACATTACGCTGAGGATTACTCAATTTTATTATAATGAGTGAGCCATTTTAATGACAAATAAAGAATTAATATATGTATAATATAAGGCTTAAGAGAATGCTAGCAGTGCTATGATGATGTGTTTTATCGGTTAGTCGCGTCTGTGGTTTGGTGCATATACATGCGATTGGCTGTTTCTGATTAAACCTAACAGAACACGTGGCAGAAGCTGTGCATTATAGTAATTGTTTGCTTTACTTATTCATCTCTCTGTTTGAGGAACCTTCGCTCGTGGCTGTTGGCTTTTGTTAGAATGTTACGCGTTAAAAATCGCCCTAGATTTGTCCGTGCGTGAATTGCTTCTGTCCATTGTCCGCTGGTTCTAGTGTTGCGTGCGTGGACGTTACATTCATGAATCAATGAAAACGCATATGACCTGAATTCCAGGGCGGTTCGTATTGTCGATGGCTTCTCTCTTTGTCCTGTGCCCTCTTTGTATCTACCACTAACGCAATCCTTTTAGTTTTCTGTTTTTATTGTCGAATTACTACTAATGGACACTGATTTTGAAAGAGCTTAGTGTAATGTTAATTGCTTATTATGGGAATATTATTGCCCGGCTGTGAATACTTTGAAGAGGTCTTTTCACTCGGTATTCTCTTGTTAGCGCAGCAATGAAAAGCTTCTGCGATGACAGATCGTCACGCGTCCCAGTGACATGGACAGATAGTATTCATTTGTCATATGTAGATAATCTGATAGACTCTGTGACAATTTACCATGAACCGATTTCGCAGTTTTTGTTATCTGCAGTTGTGCATTGAAGACTCGGAATTTTTCCATGACGAGCGCCTCCTGGTGTAAGGAGAGACGAGTGTATCAATTCACAAAGTACCCAATCAATCAATGAATCTGATGAATCGACGGTGCTGTCGTGAAAGCACGCTCTTCATCTCCACAGAAAACTCGAATGTTTTGTCTATTTCGCTTCATAGATTCTGTTTCCTTCGAGGCATTCGAGTTGAAAAAAATTATACGGTCACGTAATAAGGTTGTTTTTGCCTTACACAAGCTGTTTTACATTGTAAAATGAGACCTTTATATTATTTCCCGTATGACATGACATCGGCTTTTCAGCAAATTGTATGCCTGCTTTGCACTTAAATGTGTAATACCCGTGAAATACTTATTCTTGTACGAAAAAAACACTATGTTGTACAATAAATTGATGTTCATTATCATTTCGTGATTTCTTTAGACCCGAAATAGTTTTGATTTTCTACGATACGAAATTTTACCCGTGACTACCATTTTTTATCATTTGCAGTAAATTTTATGATTTCAGTTAAAACTGAAACTTTAACACTTGCCATTTTTAGTGGTTCACAATCACGTGAAACGTTGGTATTTGCCTTTCAAACATTATCCAGTTTTTCTAACAAAAATTATTAGGTTGCAATAATAGTAAATTATATCCGTCCCTGTATGGTTCTAGTCCTCCGACTTCTCAGAATCGCAGGTCACTTTTCTCCTCTCCTCAAACTAAAATTCTTTTTTATTATAGTTATGAAAAGAGGAATCCGTATTTCAAAGAATCTTATTTGACGTAAAACTTCAACGTATTGTTGGGAAACAGAAAAAATGCTTTATTCAGTATCGTAGAATAAGAATAACGAATTCCTTGTAACACAAAACATCCATTTCAGTTCTAACGCCCACTCTGCCCTGCGTGCAGAAAAATGACCTTATGTATAAATGCAAAACTATATTGTGCATTTGGTAAAATTAAATTTAACACATTGTACGTTCTTTTCCATTTGTCCTCTGACTTTCTTCCCAATTGCTGAGAATCACTCTTTGAGACATCACTCCTGTGACGTAGAGACATCACTCCTGTGACGATAGACATCACTCCTGTTCTAGAGAATGTAGAGACACACTGACGTAGAGACATCACTCCTGTGTGAGACATCACTCCTGTGACGTAGAGACATCACTCCTGTGACGTAGAGACATCACTCCTGTGACGTAGAGACATCACTCCTGTGACGTAGAGACATCACTCCTGTGACGTAGAGACATCACTCCTGTGTCGTAGAGACATCACTCCTGTGACGTAGAGACATCACTCCTGTGTCGTAGAGACATCACTCCTGTGACGTAGAGACATCACTCCTGTGTCGTAGAGACATCACTCCTGTGACGTAGAGACATCACTCATGTGTCGTAGAGACATCACTCCTGTGACGTAGAGACATCACTCCTGTGTCGTAGAGACATCACTCCTGTGACGTAGAGACATCACTCCTGTGACGTAGAGACATCACTCCTGTGTCGTAGAGACATCACTCCTGTGACGTAGAGACATCACTCCTGTGTCGTAGAGACATCACTCCTGTGACGTAGAGACATCACTCCTGTGTCGTAGAGACATCACTCCTGTGACGTAGAGACATCACTCCTGTGACGTATACAGCAACAAATGCTTTATAACCGCTCTGGTGTTGTAATTATTGCTGTTTATGAATGTCCTCTTGAGTCAGATCGACCCGGACGAGTGAAATCTGCGCTTCTCGACGAAAACTCAGTCTTCAAAGAAAAAGCGTTGGCCGATAGAGAGGGCAAAATTGATTGCAGATTAAAGTCGGTTGAGTGATTGCGGTCGTGTGCGTAAAGTTTTCTTACATTTAGCAGTAATCCGACCATCCTTCAACCGGAAGATAACGCGGATTGAGAAATGCTGACTCGCTTGTAATCGGGCAGCTTTCGGATACAAATTACTTTATCTGTTTACATTGTGGGTTCATTGGGCGTTTTGGCTTGCCAGCCTGCTGTACGTGCGTGTCATTAAAGTTAGAATTTCTAGGAAGTTCATACTAAGTCTGGTCATTGCGAGTGTCCTGCTACCTGCGTTGCTATACCTTGTGTGCAGGTGTGATGAATTTCTTGATAAACTTCTGGTTCAGAATGGACAGTACAATAGCTTTGCTGGCATTTCATTGTCTAGGAATAATTTGCGTAAATAAGTAGAGGTAAAAAATCAATGTGAACTGAATTGTGGATTAGTGTACGCAATATTTCTGTAGAACTTTATGGATGAATAGTAAAGCGAAAACTTCGCGACTAAAGTGTTGAAGGTTTTCGCATTATTATGTGCTTTTCTACTTAACTCCCAATACGGTTTTTCATCACTTCATTTGATCATTTTAGTAAATATATATATACTACGGCCAAATCACGTTGTTTCTGATCACCGAAGTTAAGCAACGTAGAGCATTGTTAGTGCTTGGATGGGTGACCGCCTAGGAATACTAGGTACTGTGTAGGCTTGCCGGATGTCCACACTGTATCTCGACACTAGGCGGAGGAGCTGCACAAAAGCAGCCAACGGCTAGAAGGCGGACCAGTCCAGCATGCTCACTGACTCCGGCAGCTCCTGCAGCCAACCTGGTGCCAAACGTATCGCTCCGCTTTCCTTTGGATTACACCAGGGAGGAAGAGAGGTGGTTCCTGTTGTCTGGGCAACTCAGGATCTCCATACACCTTGCCCAGGCGTGCGCCCTGGACACCTTCAAGGATTGGACTCTCTTGGCGCACATTCCATTGTCTTCCGAGACAGAAGAATGCCAAGAACAACAACAATAACACACATATTTATTTATGAGTAATTAGGCGTGAAATTTAACACTGCCAATTCCTTTATACTAGAAGTACTACGAAATGGTCGTCATCAGCAGTCACATGCCTCACCAGGTTTTAAGGCTTTCTTGGATTTTTTTAAGGATTTCTAGAAAGTTCGTGTAAGTACAATTAAGACCCCAAAAATCTTGTGAATTTCCGATCCTACTGCTGATGACTATATATGCCTTTGTTTTCGAATTCTTGTGATATAATAAATGAAAAAGAAATAAATTTGTGGATAAATAAATAGATGGGCAAATAGTTAATTAGTCAGCCATGGAAATGAATTATAATTTAAATAACGAAATAAGTCACGAACGAATGGAGACCGTA
>JAQGDQ010000802.1:0-80000 GCA_030141605.1 Tubiluchus corallicola
ACACTTCTATTGTTGTACTTCGTTCAGTTACGTATTGCTCATAGGAATTGAATTTATACCACAAATTCCTTAGTGACAAAAAGTAAAGGGTTATCTGTCCATAGGAATTAAATTCATACCACTAATTCGTTAGTGACAGAAGGTAAAGGGTTATCTGTCCATAGGAATTGAATTTATACCACAAATTCCTTAGTGACAAAAAGTAAAGGGTTATCTGTCCATAGGAATTAAATTCATACCACTAATTCGTTAGTGACAGAAGGTAAAGGGTTATCTGTCCATAGGAATTGAATTTATACCACAAATTCGTTAGTGACAGAAGGTAAAGGGTTATCTGTCCATAGGAATTGAATTTATACCACTAATTCGTTAGTGACGGAAGGTAAAGGGTTATCTGTCCACAGGAATTAAATTCATACCACTAATTCGTTAGTGACAGAAAGTAAAGGGTTATCTGTCCATAGGAATTGAATTTATACCACTAATTCGTTAGTGACAGAAGGTAAAGGGTTATCTGTCCATAGGAATTGAATTTATACCACAAATTCCTTAGTGACAAAAAGTAAAGGGTTATCTGTCCATAGGAATTGAATTTATACCACAAATTCGTTAGTGACAGAAGGTAAAGGGTTATCTGTCCATAGGAATTGAATTTATACCACTAATTCGTTAGTGACGGAAGGTAAAGGGTTATCTGTCCATAGGAATTAAATTCATACCACTAATTCGTTAGTGACAGAAGGTAAAGGGTTATCTGTCCATAGGAATTGAATTTATACCACTAATTCCTTAGTGACAGAAGGTAAAGGGTTATCTGTCCATAGGAATTGAATTTATACCACAAATTCCTTAGTGACAAAAAGTAAAGGGTTATCTGTCCATAGGAATTGAATTTATACCACTAATTCGTTAGTGACAGAAGGTAAAGGGTTATCTGTCCACAGGAATTAAATTCATGCCACTAATTCGTTAGTGACAGCAAGTAAAGGGTTATCTGTCCATAGGAATTGAATTCATACCACTAATTCCTTAGTGACAAAAAGTAAAGGGTTATCTGTCCATAGGAATTAAATTCATACCACTAATTCGTTAGTGACGGAAGGTAAAGGGTTATCTGTCCACAGGAATTAAATTCATACCACTAATTCGTTAGTGACGGAAGGTAAAGGGTTATCTGTCCACAGGAATTAAATTCATACCACTAATTCGTTAGTGACAGAAAGTAAAGGGTTATCTGTCCATAGGAATTGAATTTATACCACTAATTCGTTAGTGACAAAAAGTAAAGGGTTATCTGTCCATAGGAATTGAATTTATACCACAAATTCGTTAGTGACAGAAGGTAAAGGGTTATCTGTCCATAGGAATTGAATTTATACCACTAATTCGTTAGTGACGGAAGGTAAAGGGTTATCTGTCCATAGGAATTAAATTCATACCACTAATTCGTTAGTGACAGAAGGTAAAGGGTTATCTGTCCATAGGAATTGAATTTATACCACTAATTCGTTAGTGACAGAAGGTAAAGGGTTATCTGTCCATAGGAATTGAATTTATACCACAAATTCCTTAGTGACAAAAAGTAAAGGGTTATCTGTCCATAGGAATTGAATTTATACCACTAATTCGTTAGTGACAGAAGGTAAAGGGTTATCTGTCCACAGGAATTAAATTCATGCCACTAATTCGTTAGTGACAGCAAGTAAAGGGTTATCTGTCCATAGGAATTGAATTCATACCACTAATTCCTTAGTGACAAAAAGTAAAGGGTTATCTGTCCATAGGAATTAAATTCATACCACTAATTCGTTAGTGACGGAAGGTAAAGGGTTATCTGTCCACAGGAATTAAATTCATACCACTAATTCGTTAGTGACGGAAGGTAAAGGGTTATCTGTCCATAGGAATTGAATTCATACCACTAATTCGTTAGTGGCAGAAGTATCTGTTGACGTTCTTTTTAAACTGGGATGAAATTGTAGTTTTCAAGGAAAGAATTTCCTGGTAGAGCATTCCGTATTAGCAATTGTATTTGTGCAATTTGAGTCTTCACTTAAAAACTTGGAAGAAAAGATCAGGTCTTCTAGGAAGTTATGCTCATTTCAACATTGGTGGAATATGTTAGAAGGATTTAGTAGTAAAAATGCAATAAGCGCCTCGTGTAATTAGTAAAATCACTTTAAAGTTGCGATCACTTCGTGCATGGGCGCTCCCATTTTCAATGCCCATTCTTCCAATGACGTCATTCGTCTTGAAGAAAAGTAGTGCACGGTCAGTCTTCAACAAACGTATAACAATTTTGTCAAAAAGATAATTTTCTAATACTTTTGCATGAAGCTTAGGTAAGCTGCAGAAGTTTGAAGTAATATAAGCAGCACGCGCTCACGGAAAGCCACGAGACGCTCACGAAAACTCGCGAAGTCCACCAGTTACGTCATGATTTTCAAGTGAATCACTGAACCTGAAAATTTCTATTCGGAGGTTGTATATTTTAAATTTTTGCTTTACAGACAGTTTTTTTTGCAAATTTCTTTCTTATATTTTTCTAAATTTAAGTAAAATAAACCCAGTATGCTGAGTGACTTGGCTATTGGCCACTCAAGCTAGTTACCTGTGCAATTTCCATGAAGTGGCGTCTTCTTTGTCTCATTACGGATAAACTTTTGTTAGTTCGCATAATGACCACCAGAGTGCACGTGAAGCGTTGGTCGTCCCAGAAATTCTTGCATTGGCATTCCAGATGGCAGCGGTTATGGAAAATCAATAAACATAAAGCTAAAGATAGGAAACCTGCTTGCTGTTTACTATACCAATTAGGATAGGCATCGTCAGGGCCTATTTCAGCCTAAGCGGGGCGTGTGAGGCGCCCAGAAAATTTTTCAACTGCTAAAATGCCGGAAAAGCGTTTTCGAAGAGAAAATATAGAGTTATACAGTTGTTAAAGGAAAGAGCAATTGAAAGAAAAACTGCTTTATTCTTAAGACCCATCCTTAATACTTGTCAATACTGGCAAACGGCGCGCGTGCGACAAGAGAGAGAGAGAGAGAGAGAGAGAGAGAGAGAGAGAGAGAGAGAGAGAGAGAGAGAGGGGGAGGGAGGGAGGGAGGGAGGGAGGGAGGGAGGAGGGAGAGGGAGGGAGGAGGCAGTATGTTCGCATAAAGCATAAAAAATGTTACCTCGGCGCGAGGCCCCCCTGGAGGGTGAGGCCCCGTGAAGTATCCCCCCCCCCCCCTGAAATAGGCCCGGGGCATCGTGCATGCATAGATGTTTGATTTTTGATGGATATTTCATCACCGACAGATACTATATCTGTTGCCCTATTTCTAAGAGTTGATTTATCTTGAACGCGCGCATTGTTGCTGTATTTGTCGCATCAGTGTCTGACCTTGAAGAGCATAGATGCACAAATTCCCACATAGTGAACTTATAACAACTTTTTGTGAAAAAAATGAGGTGTGTGACGTGTGCACTGAGTCGCAGTTTACGACCAATTAAGTGTGTTTTTTTTCTGCAAAAGAAAATGCACCGGAAATGTCCTTTGAATTCAGAAATTCTGCATCAGGTGGCCTCCTTAGCCCGATGTACGATATATTGTTTATACAAATCGTTCCGGACAAGACCACTGGTCACTCAACGTAAGGGTATGCAGAAAACTTTTGTATTGTTTCCAGAGAAATGGAATTCGTAATTCTAATTTGATGGTCGCGAAAGGTACCCGTTGATGTTCTTTTTGAATTGCATGAGGTTACTTACTTCAAAAAAGTAAATTTCTGATAGGAAATTCCATGGATAAGAGGCCCGAAGGAAAACTAGGTATATGAGCAGCTGTTCTTCGCCTGGAAATGTTAAAAAGCAAGCCTATGAGAATGATGCTTTACACATGTATTCTCACTTTTTAAGCACTCCATCTACACTTGTTTTTTTTTTTTGAAGTTTTTGTATTGTTACAAACTTTTGATATTGTTTAACATGTATGTCACATGTGGATCTAACAAACTATAAACTGTAATGAGTGCAGTGTGAACAGTGAGGTGAGATCCTGGACGCACCATAGACGTGGTGATAAGTCATAAGTCATTTATTTCACCTTACACATTTACAATGGTTACATATACAATATCTAGTGAAAGGGCCTACAATGGATATAATACAAATAAGAAATACTGCATAGGAAAAGCCTCAAACACTGTTCACTTATACACGAGGGTAAATGTGTAGCGGACAATCAAAAAGCAGGGCTTGTTAGATTGTCCCTCACAGTGAAAGAAAAAAAAGTAATGGAGATAATCTGAAAATTTAAGCGAATCGTGATAAAAAAAGAAAAAACATTAGTGCTTAAAATGGAATGATGTAATGAATGAAGCTCATATATGGGATAAAGGATACTTAAAAATGTGCCGGAAAAACTGTTCAAATTGAGAAATTCCGGATCCGGTAGCCTTTGTGTGACGTACAGGCTACCTGCCAAGTTTACAAATATCAAGACTGATTGTTTTATTTGAATTCTGATAAGGGGAACACTTATCTGTTACCTTATATATGTGCGTACTGTCACTTGTGTACATGAACTTGGAACTGCTTAACAGGTTAGTAAGTTATACTGTGTCACTTTCTGTGCTGTGGAATAGATCCTTTCTTATTGCTTTAAAATTGTGTAAATTTGTGTCTTTAATTTGTTCATCATTACGAAATTCGGTGCTGATTTGTGTTTTGTCGTTGCGGTAAGTTATTTTAAGGGAAGTGATCTTGTAACGGCAGTTATGTGGTTAAAAGGGAAGAAAATGCGATTTAAAGTAAGTCCCAAAAACCTTTCCAGACAAAGTTGTGTTAAATTACATTACTCTTACTTGTTTGAAAGACTTGTGTAACTAGAAAAGAATATTTGTGGTATTGTTGTTGTTGTTGTTGTTGTTGTTGTTGTTGTTGTTGTTGTTGTTGTTGTTGTTGTTGTTGCTGTTGCTGTTGCTGTTGCTGCTGCTGCTGCTGCTACTGCTGTTCTTTGTATAACTCACTAAACCTTCATGTTCAGCTAATAAGAAATTCTACATTAAAGGAAAAGAATACGTCCTTTCCAAGAGATGATGATAGCGATATTTCTTTATTTCGTAATTCTATACAAAAGGGTGTATACAAACGAGGCCGATAAATTACAGAAATTTTAATTGAAGTACAGGAGGTAATTTAAAATGCGCGTGCCAACTGGTAAAATGTAACTGACTTACCGTCCCAATGTGCACCGCTGTCTCACCAAAAACACGTTATTAATCTTATTGACAATATAAAGTTATTTAAACTTTTTCTTCGTTAGTGAAGAGTGTGCTACGAATGCTTCGGATGATTATGCTTAAGAAAGCAGTATGTAAGTTGTGAAAATTGTTAAGATGTCTTTTAAGCTTTGTATAAGTACAGAGTTTCCTTTTCCTTTAGACTTTGTATAAGTACAGAGTTTTCTTTTCCTTTAGACTTTGTATAAGTACAGAGTTTCCTTTTCCTTTAGACTTTGTATAAGTACAGAGTTTTCTTTTCCTTTAGACTTTGTATTTAGACTTTGTATAAGTACAGAGTTTTCTTTTCCTTTAGACTTTGTATAAGTACAGAGTTTTCTTTTCCTTTAGACTTTGTATAAGTACAGAGTTTTCTTTTCCTTTAGACTTTGTATAAGTACAGAGTTTTCTTTTCCATTAGACTTTGTATAAGTACAGAGTTTTCTTTTCCTTTAGACTTTGTATAAGTACAGAGTTTTCTTTTCCTTTAGACTTTGTATAAGTACAGAGTTTTCTTTTCCTTTAGACTTTGTATAAGTACAGAGTTTTCTTTTCCTTTAGACTTTGTATAAGTACAGAGTTTTCTTTTCCATTAGACTTTGTATAAGTACAGAGTTTTCTTTTCCTTTAGACTTTATATAGGTACAGAGTTTTCTCTTCCTTTAGACTTTGTATAAGTACAGAGTTTTCTTTTCCATTAGACTTTGTATAAGTACAGAGTTTTCTCTTCCTTTAGACTTTGTATAAGTACAGAGTTTTCTTTTCCATTAGACTTTGTATAAGTACAGAGTTTTCTTTTCCTTTAGACTTTATATAGGTACAGAGTTTTCTCTTCCTTTAGACTTTGTATAAGTACAGAGTTTTCTTTTCCATTAGACTTTGTATAAGTACAGAGTTTTCTCTTCCTTTAGACTTTGTATAAGTACAGAGTTTTCTTTTCCTTTAGACTTTGTATAAGTACAGAGTTTTCTTTTCCATTAGACTTTGTATAAGTACAGAGTTTTCTTTTCCTTTAGACTTTGTATAAGTACAGAGTTTTCTTTTCCTTTAGACTTTGTATAAGTACAGAGTTTTCTTTTCCTTTAGACTTTGTATAAGTACAGAGTTTTCTTTTCCTTTAGACTTTGTATAAGTACAGAGTTTTCTTTTCCATTAGACTTTGTATAAGTACAGAGTTTTCTTTTCCTTTAGACTTTATATAGGTACAGAGTTTTCTCTTCCTTTAGACTTTGTATAAGTACAGAGTTTTCTTTTCCATTAGACTTTGTATAAGTACAGAGTTTTCTCTTCCTTTAGACTTTGTATAAGTACAGAGTTTTCTTTTCCATTAGACTTTGTATAAGTACAGAGTTTTCTTTTCCTTTAGACTTTATATAGGTACAGAGTTTTCTCTTCCTTTAGACTTTGTATAAGTACAGAGTTTTCTTTTCCATTAGACTTTGTATAAGTACAGAGTTTTCTTTTCCATTAGACTTTGTATAAGTACAGAGTTTTCTTTTCCTTTAGACTTTGTATAAGTACAGAGTTTTCTTTTCCTTTAAATTTATTGAGTTACTGAGTGTTTCGCATTTTGCAAATCTACGATTAGTAGGATACCCGTCGTAATGATGTTTCACAAACCCGCACTGCATTTTTTACAGTTTGTACCCGTCATACCACAAAGCCCCGGGCAAATTTTTTGGTGTTTTTTTTGTGGAAATTCCTGAAATTGTAAAATAACATTCCCATTTTTCAGCAATATATTTGGAGTGTTTGGACGTATATTAAGCGTGAAGGTAATTTGAATAAAACTGATTTTTTACTCCTGCTCTTATCCTGAGCATTCGTAGATGCAGAACGCGTCTCCTTATAAGTCAGTTTTCCCTCGGGCCCTTATCTGTGGTATTCTGTGGCAGAAAATTGTTCTCATTTTTTCTAGAATCTCATTTGCCTTAAAAAGAGCATCAACACACACCTCCTAATGTACTAACGATTCAAATATCAGCATTTTTAGACGTGTATCATATTTGTCACCGTTCTGTGGCCACTTAGCCTGAGTGACCGTTGGCCTTGTCGGGGCGATTAAAAAAAAACGTTTCTTGCTCGAAACGCGCAACAGTTTCTCACTTTACCTGCTGCTCTGACCTTCCCTTCTCTCAAACACTAGCCGGTGGGCATTGTAGGTGGTGCTTGTTTCACAGCTTGTTTAAGAGGAATTGCCCGTTTATCCATGAACAGTGGATCTCTGTGTGCACTGAGTAGGAAGAGAGAGAGAAAGAGAGAGAGAGATTACTGATTAGAGATCAAAGCATGTTTGTTTGTGTCGGCAACATGTCCTTAAACTTGCGAATGTCATGTTATATTGAGCGTGTTTTTGGCGTTGTTGTTGTTGTTGCTGCTGCTGCTCCTGCTGTTGTTGTTGTTGTTTGTATAACTCACTAAACCTTCATGTTCAGTTAATAAGAAATCCATCATTAAAGGAAAAGAACACCTCCTTTCCAAGAAATGATGATGATGATGATGATGATGATGATATTTCGTAATTCTATAGAAAATGATGTATATAAACGAGGCCTCCATTTGCAATTAAAATACAAGAATTAAATAAATACTTCAGTGTAAATAACGAATATCTGGATGATTGTCACTTTGCGCTTAGTACGTGAACTTCACAAGCACTTTATTTTTTTAGATTTTAATAGATTTATTTCGCAATAAACATATACATATATACATATACATTACATGTGCATCGATAATCAGTTTTTGTTAATACAAAAATATGATACAATTCATGAATTCATCGCTAGAGACCTAAGAACCTAGCTTATGGTAGAATTAGTTACGAAAAAAATTACAATATATACAGATACACTATTACAATATATACAGATACAATATTACAATATATACAGATACAATATTACAATATATACAGATACACTATTACAATATGTACAAATATAAATACGGGTGGGAAGTAATAAAAATATTATTATACTGGAGGGGAAGTTTTTGAAAATGAAAAACAACAAATCATGATTGACTGATCAGTTGTACGTTTCAAGTAAGTTTAATTTCTAATTTTTTTTAAATATGGACAGCGAGTTGGTATTTTTAATAGCTGGAGCAATTGAATTCCATATGTAAGGGCCATTGTATTTAGTAGAAAATTTTCTAACATTTGTAATATATATAAATTTACTATACAAGCACTTTGCAAGCACCATGCATATAAAATACTATATAAAACCGCCTAATAGTTACCTATGTAGAAAAATTGCCGTTATGCGTCCACATCTTATGAACAACTAATAGTAAGGTATTTCAGCAAACTTTGTTTTATACAGTTGGAATTATTGCTGATAAGAAAAGTTAGTTAACATTATAACAAAGAGATTCGAATATAATTGTAATATTTACAGATTTTAGCTATTTAACTTTGACAATTTTACAATCATCATCGTCATCATCATCGTCGTCGGCATCATCATCATCATCATCATCGTCGTCGTCGTCGTCATCATCATCATCCTCATACAAACATTTGATAAGACGCACTAGAGTTGTAGTTATTTTTTCCTGTGCCCTGCTTCCTGTGACTTCCTGTAAACCTGTAAGTTTTTTACCTTATTTCATTTCATGTGTCTTCCTGTGAACGTGTTTATAATGTAATTACAAATTACAAAATCCCCCACCCAGAAAATAACCCTTTGTGTTTGTTTGTGCTTTTGTTTGTTTCAAACTGTGGATTGGAACTTCGTACATTTTTTTTTTATAGTAGAGGATGTTTGGGAGCGTCGTGTTGCGCTGAGTCTGTTTTTGTTGACGCTGCTTGTGTAACTTCCGGCTAAACCGGCACTTCCGGTCATTGCGCGGCGCTCAACTTTTTCCTTCAGTTTAATTAACACTTATGTGCTGTTTTGTTTTTATTTATGATCATGTGAATTTACATTGGAATTGGTAATTGTGTTTATTATCATTGTTCTCGCAATCTGCACAATCATTTTTCATTGTGTATAACCAGTATTAACCCGATAAAAGTTTTTAATACGCCCACGCAATTCCCTGTTTCTTTGGGCAGGAGAAAATTAGAAGTTTTAGCTTTCAGTTTATTACTTAAGCAGGGAAATTTTAAGGAATTTTTGTACAAAATTGGGCAGGCTCCTAATAGCACATGTAACTGCTTATTAAGCCCTCAGTCTGTACATCATTTATTATTTGAATGTACATTAGTAAACCAAGCCAAAAGAACTGATTTTATTAGCACTCTGCTTACGTTAGATTCGGACTGTTTTCTCTACCCGGGATAATAATGCTATAAATGCTTTTGCAAATCTTATCTCGGATGAATTCCTATCGTCTTTCGCTCGTATTTAAACAGTCTGTTGGTGATGAAATTTTACAACTCTCGTCGTGTTTTCTATATGCTGTTTTGTTTTTATTTATGATTATGTGAATTTACATTAGAATTGGTAATTATGTTTATTATAATTGTACTCGCTGTTTTTCATTGTGTATAATGTGTGTAAATTTTTGTTACTAAGTATTAAAATATGTTCGTTATCTTTTATTATGTATGTATGTAGTGTTGGATTATAATTTGTAACTATGTCTATTGTATATGATCGTTGTCGTTCATTGTGTCTCATGCGTTGGATTCTAAATTATATATATATATATATGTGAATAGGTTTAATACGTTGTAAATGCTTTTAGAAATTTTAAACATATCCATACAAATAGAGGGAATGTATTCTGTACATAGTTTTAAAGAATAAAGAATAATAATAATAATAATAATAATAATAATAATAATAATAATAATAATAATAATAATAATAATAATAATAATAATAATAATAATAATAATAATAATAATAATAATAATAATAATAATAATAATAATATGCTGTTTCTGCAAAATTTCACTGTCTTCAGATTATATTAAAGCTTATAAATCCCGACTGGCCATTGTTTGTACTGGGAAGCCACCAGAAGCATGGTTATACCTGTATTGTTATCACTTTTTGCCCCAGGACAAATACAAATATTATCACCATATTATGGGTATTTATATTGAAACACGAAGCCTTTGATGTGATAGTGTAATTATTGTAATAATAATAATAATAGTAGTAGTAGTAGTAGTAGTAATAATAGTAATAATAATAGTAGTAGTAGTAATAATAGTAATAATAATAATAGTAGTAGTAATAATAATAATAATAATAATAATAATAATAATAATAATAATAATTAACGCTCAACATTGGTGTGAATGCTGTCAAAACCCAGGCCAGTATCTGTCTCAGTGCTGTGAGTATTTATGCAGTACTTACAAGGTGATTAACCGTGTAATTGCCCCACTTGTACGTGATGCTGTTGCTTTCGTTTCCTCTTGTGAAATTGTGCGGCTGCTGCTAATTAGTAATGAAAGCAGCACAGCAAATTGTTACATGTTAAATTGCGCATGGGTGTGCGGCGCTTAATGGGTCGACCAGACATACCTTGCAGGTTTACCGGAGTAATTTATGGTACCCTAAAGTGCAGTAACTGTCTGCTGATCTCGGAATGTTTGATACATAAGTTCACCGACTTCCATATATTTTGAAAGTGACATGTAAGATACGCCCACTACAGTAACAACTGTTATCTTGAAAAGTAATGTAGGTGATTTGATGGCAGTGATGCGCATGCTGTGTACTGTATGATACAGCAGCTATCAGCTGTAAACAATACGCGAGATTCCGTAATTTTACCCATCACGCCTCGAGTGTGATTATGGGTACGAATAGCGGGTATTTATAGCAGCGATTATGGACAGCGGGTACAAATTCCTAAGCCTTTTATCTAGCTAATTGTGGTATTGAACTCATGACTTTTTGGTCTGTGGTAAATGAAGTTTTTTGCATTACCGTATTTTCCCGTGTATAAAAGACCCTTTTTTGCTCAGAATTTTCACTTTAAAAATAGGGGGTCTCTTATACATGGGAGTAAGTCTTTTCAATAAGATGCATAAATTGTGACACTAATGATTTTAAAGAAATAAGTGCTCTACAACTGTTTTATTTCGAATAATTATAGTTTCCTTTCAATAAATCTTCTCCATGGCTAAATTCTAATGATAAAATTAATGTACCGGGTAAGTTATTATTTTTTTAAACGTCAAAAGAGGACAATGCCAATTTTGAGCAGAGTGACTCCTCTGATGATGAACTGGCTGGAATTGCTGAAGGTCTGACTCCAGTTGATATTTTTGATGAGAGTGATGAGGAATTTAATGATTTCTATGATGAATAAAGTTATTCATTACCAAAAAACTTTTTTCCAGAATTTTTGCCTAAAAATTGAAGGGGTCTCTTATACACAAGGGTCTCTTATACATGGGAAAATACGGTAATTAACAGAAGTAAAATTGAAAGAAGAAGAAAAAAGAAGAAATATTTTTTGTTTTAAAAAACTAGACTTTTATCTAATTCAACGAAAAAGATGAATTTCTGGGTGGCAGTAAGTGAAGTTTTTTGTGCTAAGTAAAAGAAGTAAAATTGAAAGAAGAAGAAAAAAGAAAAAATATTTTTTGTTTTAAAAAACTAGAAAGTCCGAACCTTTTATCTAATTCAATGAAAAAGATGTATTTCTGACTAGCAGTAAATGAAGTTTTTTTGCACTAATGAGATCAGAAGGAAATGCGAAGAAGAAGAAAAAGAAAGGGACAAAAAACTTTAATTAACTAGAAATTTCCTATTAATCAGTTATGGAATCGAACCCACGACCTTCTGATCTGCAGTAAATTTCTTCTTTGTACTATTAAGATGAGAAACAAAACGCCAAGAAGAAGAAGAAGGAAGAGGAGTAGTTTTTGATTTTAACTAGCATTGTTGCAGAAAACGGAATTGTTGCTTGTGCGCATGTGCATAACCTACTGTTAGTTTTTGGTCTTTAATATTAATTTTACCATCAACTGTTTGTGGTTTGTAAGTGAACTTACCGTTCTAACCGTTTGTTTCCAGCATGTGCACGAGTCCTTGAGCATGAATAGATTAATACTTCACATGTAGGCATGGCCACCACTGCTAGTGCAACTAATCTTACTAATGGCGATGTCAACCAGCATGGCGGCAGGACCGGCACCGATAACCGTGCTAGATTGGTGTCCTCAAAGGTATGATTGCTCGTTTAAACTGTATTGTGTATTAGTTCCTCCTTTTGTGCCACAGCTACGTTATTGGGTCTTGAACTGGTCCGTTGATTTGATACGGTGGCTGTTGAAAGTTAAGCAACATTGAGCAAGTAGTTGCATGGTGACTAACTGCGAACATATGTGTGTAATAGACAGATTTTTCGTAAGACCAGATTTTATTTAAAGGCCCCTCGTGATGATGATGATGATGATGATGATGATGATGATGATGACTATGATGATGATGATGATAACGATGATTTGATGGTCACTCATTGAATTTAAGAAAAACTGTTTAATTTTATGCAATTTCTGTGAAGGACGAAAAGACTTATGTGCCATATGATATCTCAAGAGCGTTTATATCAGGCTGTTTAGCACCTTGTACCTGATGTAACAGATAAGAAAAGTTTAAGGTAAGGTCACACCTGTGAGGTGTGAGGTGTAGTTTGTTCGTGTAAAGTTGCATTGCTTGTAGAAAGCGAGAATAAGACACTAATCGTTTGGACTACTTTATAAGCCTTTGAAAACGCCTTGTTAGATACCTGAATGAACTATACATCTTAAACATAAGAAGAAGTAGCAGAAGGAGTAGCAGAAGAAGAAGAAGAAACGTCCCTAACGGGGGCAGGGATGAAGAAAAAGATAATATCTATTTACGAAACTTTATGGCACATAAGGAAGGCTAGAGTGGCTACTGGTGGTCCTTCATTAGGCTGCCTTTCTACCGTTGACTCCATTACACCCCTGTTAATTCTGACCAGGCCTAGAAAGACTGCCAAAAATTCCCGTTCGTAGACAGTTACAAAAATATTCGCGTTGTAGATAGTTATAAAAACGTTGGCGTGAATGGGATTCGAACCCAGAACCTGTTGCTTGGCAACTGCCACTGTACACAACCATCACCATGCCGCCACTGCGTCCTTGCTCTTCTGCAGCTCCAGACATTTTTTGCTTTGAGAATTTTCTTGTGTTCATGGTTACTTCCTTCTTATATGTGGGATTGTGATAAACTAGCTGATACGTGTTTTGTTATTGATTTTTTACTAGAATAACTTGGCAGTGACAAAAGTGGGAGCTGCTCTCAAAGTTCATTCCGATGGACCTCATCTTGTCAGTTTAGGAGGAGGCAGACTTTCGACTAACATAACTGTATTGCCGCTGCACGAAGGTATGATTTTCACATTCATTGCCAATAGATGGAGCCACATTTTTTGTACGAAATTCGTGTTTAGAGTGACCGTGTCACTGTCTACAAAATTAACAAAATAACAAACTATCATCATCATCATTATTATCATTTCTTTTCACATTAATTGCCATGATTATGGCAATTAATTGCCACATTAATTGTCACATTAATTGCTACATTAATATCATGATTTTCACATTAATTGCCAATAGATGGAGCCAAATTTTTTGTACGAAATTCGACAAGAAAGTGTTTAGAGTCACCGTGTCACTGTCTACAAAATTAACAAATTAACAAACTATCATCATCATCATCATCATCATTATCATCATTTCTTAGAAAGGACGTGTTCTTTTCCTTTAATAAAGGATTTCTTATTAACATAATAACACCGCGTGGCTTTAGCGTTTTGGCAAAAATATTTTAAGGGGAAGAAAAAGGAATTTTCAGGAATCTTCCACAGAAGTCCGCACACAAAGCTATCTTACTTACATTGCGCTTACCTGTTTGAAAGACTTGCGCAACTGGAAAAGAAAATTCTTAATAATTCGAAATATTCACGCCACCTGGTAAAATGTCACTGCATCGCCATCCCAGTGTGCACCACTGATTCACCAACATCACTGTATCACCATCCCAGTGTGCACCACTGATTCACGAACATCACTGCATCGCCATCTCAGTGTGCACCACTGATTCACCAAAAAACATGTTATTGATCTTATTGACAATATAAAGTAATTTAAACTTTTGCTTAACTTAGTGAAGAGTGAGGTAATAACTCTAGTGTGATAATTTTTTCATACTTTACGCAATGTTATCTAAACTTGTTTCAAACGACCAACCGTTAAAATGGCAGCACCTGCGGTCATCGTGGGAGTCTAAGTTTAGTAGTTTTGTACAGCGTTACTGCTAACGCAAGCCCTGTATGCAATAACACAACTTGTGACACAAAATTTCAGGACAAATTTTTTAAACTTTATTTATGAAGATTGTTTTTCATTCCGAAGATAAACTTTAAATTAAATGATTTAAACAAATTCTAAATTAAATTTCACACTGGTTAAAATTACTTTCAAGGTACTACAGGGGTACTAACGAACATACATAAGTATCCAAAAATTTTTGTATACAAAGTATACGCCGAGCGACTTGGCGAGTGTCTGGTAGCTTCGCATTAATGGCGAGCAAAATTACAGGAGTGATCCTACCCTCGTACGCTTTCCTGTTCCCTAGCGTAAGTGAATCTGTTTTGTACTTGAATGGGGGGGTTGGGGGTTGGGTGAATTCGATGCAGAAGTTGAGCTGCCAGGATTGAAGGGTTTATTAGCCTTTTCACTGTTTCCTTGTGCGCATGAGCAGTTGCTCTAGGTCAAAGGTTAAGTGTACCACAGCAACGCGTCTTGTGGTACAACCGTCACGTGACATGGGTAAGGCAAAGTCGTCTGATGCATCAATTCAGTAACTTCAGTTGTTTTCATAGACTTTACTTAATTATGCATTAGTCTGTGTGTAGAGTGATTTACTAGCAGGATCTTGCTTAGGAACAAGAAAAATGAACTAGGTAAGGTTCTAGTTAACTGTTAAAACTGTTACTGTTACAATAGCATAGGCTGTGAGGTGTTGTCAAGTGTACACAAATGTCAAGTGTACATAAATAAACAATCTTTCTCAGAAAAAGCAGAAAACTAGATATACAGGGCTGTCCAGAAAAAAATTCCCCAAAATTCACTCAAGCCTTTCCTATGACACACGTAACCTATGACCTTTTCGCGATCAATCGCTGAAACTGTGAAAAGGTTTATCGTATGTTGTATATCTTGGCACAATAGAGAACAGTAGGGCTTCTACACGAATTCAGTCCAGGCCGGATTCATATTATACCCTTATATAATTAATATGAGAATTATTCAGAGGCGACGGGACGTAATAGTGGCACGGCGTGCAGAGCTCTAATGGTTTGTAAACATGCTCTTTGATCACGAGTTCGCTGCATGATGCTGAATAATCTGTCCACTTTATAAATTACTCTGCTGAATATTACTGGCTTGGGAATGTCTGTTTAGCATTGGCTTCATTCTGGTAATGTTGGGATGAATATCTTCTCTGGGATGAGTTAATTAGGCGTGAGAGTTTAATAAATTGCAAATGTTGCTGTTCAGAGAAGACAAGGCAGAGTTTGGTAATTTCAAAATTGAAATTGTGGTCGTAACTTGCTATTAACGGCTCTCGTAAAAGGGGGTTCGTTTCAGTTCGAGTAGAGTGGTTTAGCTGAAATTGAACGAAGCGTGGTGGTGGTTTTAACGAGCTTGAAACTAGAGCTAGTTTGGAGCAGGGTTCATGGTCGAGTGGACACGTGCGTGCAGCTGCCGTGTTGCATGCTCGCTATGGGTTGTTTCATTCGGGAGACACTGCTGCTGGTTCAGTGGTTCGTGGCTCTTTTCTCATTGCGGGATTGCGTATTTTGCACCTGGACGTGGCTGAGACACTGCTGCTGGTTCAGTGGTTCATGATAATAAGCGTGGTTCTGGTTGCGTCATGAACACTCCCGGAATAGGTCCCTCTTGTTGAATGTATCTGGCTTATGTGAAAAGACACCAAAATATTTGTAGGGTGCGACTTTAAGGTTGTGAATGTACAGGCTGGTCCAAAAGAAACGTTCTTCCAACGAATTCATAGCCCTTCATCCTGGTAGAGACGCTCGTGGAAGACCCCCTCATCGTCGTGTATCTTGGTTTCTCCTCCCAAAGAGCCGTAAATTTCTCTCCAAACCAAGTACTACTAGAATGTTTTCTGGCATTGCGGTCATTTTTGGAGATTTTTCACCCATCATTTCTCTGGGAACACCGTTACAAAACTTGCTGGGTCTTGGAGGAAGATTTATAGCTGTTTGGAAAGAGGAGAAAGTTGCCTACACGACGATATGTGTCTCTTTTACAAATGCCTTCATCGGGATGAAAGGCTTGAGTGAATTTTGGGGAACTTTTTTTCTAGACAGCCCTGTATATCTGCTTTTTCTCAAAAAGATTGTTTATTTATGTGTGTTGTATTTAAGAGTAAAATAAAACTGTCAGTAAAGTCATAACAGAAAGAGAAACGGTATTTGATATTTGACAAGGAAGGGGTTATTGTATTAGATGTACATGTAATTTTATCCAGTTTTGTTTTCTTTCCCAACAGGTAAGACTGTTCTTGGTGCTGCCGATGCTGATAATCCACCCGATATACAGGTAGAGGGGACCAGAGTGCAGAAGGGTCACTGTTTCCTCACAAACGAGAGCGATGTGATATATTTTCATCCGGTTGCAGCGTTGTGTAGCATCGATGGATTGCACGTGTGCAAACCGACCCGACTTATGCAAGGTGAACTTTATTATTGAGAAAAATGCACAAGTTTTAACACAATAAAGGTGTTAAGAATTGACTGAATGGTCACAATACGACCAAAGTTAAGTAAAGTGGGCCTCGTCAGTAAGTGGATGGGTGACTGCCATAGTTCAACAATGTACACTCATATCTCGGTTTGCCACACAAAAGCGGGGAGACATCGGTCTGAATTTGCCGATTGTCCGTATTTACCGATACTAAGCTAATACAGTAGGTGCCGTGTATTAGATTCACACTAATGTAGAATCTATTGTCTAATTGTCTCAAAACGTCTAATATGGGCCGCTCCTTATATACAAGCTACACACGTCGTTAGACGTTGCTTAGTTGCACCGATGTAGTGATGGAAACAAAGTGATGGCTCGCCAACTAGCGGTCAGCTCGTGAAACAACGGACTGTGTCCGTAGTATGCGGGACTTTTAACGGTCTCGATTTAGTCCGATTCTTCCGATATCCGTAAAAGCGAGGTCCGGCAAGCCGAGATATGAGTGGACTAAAAATGTCTTTCTTGAAAAAATGTTCAACTGATAACCAGAATAAAATGTTGTGGTTCTGTTATCAAATGTGTGCCATTTGTGTAACACAATGGACAAAAAACGTTGCACGAGAGGTAGCCCATCTTAGGATATGATCATACCTATCAGTTCAGCACAGTTTATTTTTTTGGTGCAGCAGTTCTAGTTACAGGGTTCTAATAAGGAAGTACAAAGACTCTGTGTAGTACGTATGAACGTTTTGAACAACTCAGTTCGATACTAGTTTTGGGCGATTTCTTTTCCCGAACTGATTGTGGATGTTTACCTACTACATCCGGTTTCTTTCCTTGACAGAAGATGTATTCGAATGTGGGTAGGAGGAGGTTTGTCGGTTTAGTGCAGTGACCACTCAAGCATCCTCTAGAGCCCTTGTGAAAGCACAGTACGCCATGTGAAAATTGTATACACGTGCAGGCTAGTTGAATGCAGTGACCATTAAAGCATTCCCTAGAGCTTTTGTGGAAGTACACTATTACACTATGCCATGTCAAAATTGTATTCACATACAAGCTAGTTGAATGCAGTGACCATTAAAGCATTCCCTAGAGCTGTTGCGAAATTACACTAGGCCACATCATGGCTAATTTAATGCAGTGACCACTCCAGCATCCTCTAGAGCTCTTGTGAGAGCACGGTAGGCCACGTGAAAATTGCATACACATGCAGGTTAGTTGAACTTTGACTATACTACAACCACACATGAGTGAAATAAACACGTGTCTGGACCCTGGAGAAGGAGAAAAAGCATTTCTTGTGTAATGCGGAATCTTTACGAGCGCGCTCCGGGATAGATCTAGTTCCGACAGCCTCACTGGAATGTTTTCACTCGTCAGAATTATGCCCTAAAGCTCCGTTCACACTGCGTGCTGAAACTGTTTAGTTTGAACGCGGGAACTTCAAAAGAACGGGTTCGGAAGTTCACTAGAATAATTTCGAATACATTTTGAAGTAGAAAAAATTCATGTATGCGTTGCTGCTTTGGCGTGCTTAATCCGAAATTCATGTTGCGTTGGTATTTGATTCAAGTTGGGTTTTTTGCATTTGTTATTCGAATCAACAAAGTTCCGGCATTGGAGGCACAGACCGTGTTTTATGTTTAGTGGAAATAAAAGAGTATTTCTCAAACCCCAGAGCAAAAATGATGTGCTAAACAAAGAAATGTCTTCAGACCGTCTACCTCTCTCGCCACGTTTTTTGCCTGTTGTGTTACAAAAGTGGCATACGTTTGATAACTACGCCATAACTTTGTACTGTGGCTATCAGTTGAACATTTTTTCACGAATGACGCTTTCAGTACATTGTTGAACCATTATTGAACATTGTTGAACCATGTTCAAGCATTGAACACAATTTTTAAAATGTTTACACAAGCCATTCGTGTTTCCTTTTTCGGCTCCATGTTTAGTTTCTAAATTAGTCAGATTCAAAAATTTGTTTCAATTGGGTTTTTTTCTCACCTATTGTGTTTCTCAATGTTGTCTCATTTTCAGGGTCTATGGTTTGCCTAGGCAGCGGAAGTTATTTTCGTTTTAACCATCCCACGGAAGTACAGAAGCTTAAGAAAACCATGCCGAATAACACGAGAATATCCGAACCCGAAGTGCAATATTTGCCCGGTAAATATTCTGGTTTAATTTTTGTTGTTGTTAAACTTCATAATTTTGGCAGCCATTTTGTATTGAGCAATGTTCGTGATTCATAGTGGCTGGTGTAACTTTTAGAATGTAAATTTATTATAAAGATGCTGTTAATTTAGTGTAGCAACACGTGAAAGTATAACTAATATTTGAAAATGTCACCGTAGCACAAATAGTTGTTAACCTTGATCTAACTTTTCTCCCAGTTCTTTTTTTTGTTCACTCATCCATTCTTTTTTATCGGGTTCACATGACAGTGGGCTTATACAAGCCTTTGCTTCTCTGGCCCACTGCAGTACAATTATTATTTTATGACATCGATATTGTATGAAACATAACAATTTAATACAGTATGATGTAATAATTTTGATGTCACTGTGTGCTTAATGTCATTATATTGTACTGAACGTGATAATAATAAAACTAAAAAAAGCTAGCATGTAAAATATAGACAGATAAACAGTACCGTATAACACTAAATGCCGAGTTTAAACTTTGTTAACAATATAATTACTTGTTTAACTAACTGTTAGCTAATAAATTAATCTTAATTTACGAATTACTACGATGAGTTCTTATATCAAAATTTCATATATGCGTATGATAATTGCCATTGGCATTTATATGTAAGAAAGTCAGAGATTTTCTAAAACTTGCTAATAGATAATAAATACTTATTGTTTGCGAGGTTTACTTCAAAGAAAATCAACAGTGGTTGATTTTTAAATGTTAGTAAAAGTTCTTTTCAGTGACATGATTTCTGCTGCTGTTAGCAGCACTGCTAGTGGTACTTGTCATTAACAGTGGTTTCATAAATTAAAGTACAAGAAAACCCTCCACTTACATAAAGCTTAAAAAATTCTTCTCCAAATTTTATACCATCTACATACTAGCTTTTTGTATGAATGCCTTGCATCGGCCCTAGCACTGTATAAAACGTGCAAATTCAAATGTAATGTGTGATCCGTAATGCGTGATGCGTGGTCCGTAATGCATATACTACAGTTTGCATTTAAACATGTAGAAGTGTTTCCATGTGTATGTAATGCGTAATCCGTAATGCGTGATGCGCGGTCCATAATGCGTATACTACAGTTTGCATTTAAACATGTAGAAGTGTTTCCATGTGTACGTAATGCGTAATCCGTAATGTGTGATGCGCGGCCCGTAATGCGTATGCTACAGTTTGCATTTAAATATGTAGAAGTGTTTCCATGTGTATGTAATATGCGTAATGCATGATGCGCGATCCATAATGCGTATACTACAGTTTGTATTTAAACATGTAGAAGTGTTTCCATGTGTACGTAATGCGTGATGCGTGGTCCGTAATGCGTATATTACAGTTTGCATTTAAACATGTTGAAGTGTTTCCATGTGTATGTACTCCGTAATGCGTGATGCGTGGTCCGTAATGCGTATACTACAGATACTACAGTTTGCATTTAAACATGTAGAAGTGTTTCCATGTGTATGTAATGCGTAATCCGTAAAGGTGGTGCGTGGTCCGCGTTCATTTGAACGTGATCGCTATCGTCTGTATACGCATCACGGAGCAATATGCAGAAACCACCGTTGCCTAGGTGATTATTCTCGCGTTTCCGGTGACCATTTTCGTTGTTTAGCTTTCTGAAAATTCTAGTTAGGCGAGTTTTGGTCACTTTGGGACCTACAAACAATGATATTTTTTCTGTTTGGATTTTTGAGAGCAGGAAGAAGCAGGTAGTTATGTGTTGTTCATCTGACTCCGGTTTTTTCACTAAATGGTGATACCTGCCATATTAATCTCTCCCCTGCACCCAAAATCTGTGTGGTTTCTTTTGAATTTTTGCAATAGGACAATAATAAGTTACTGCTGCATATGTGCATCATGCATTATGGATCACAGATCACGCATTGCGGATCACACATCACACATTACGGATCACAGATCACGCATTACGGATCACACATCACGCATTACAGATCACACATCACGCATTACAGATCACACATCACACATTACGGATCACACATTGCACATTACGGATCACACATCACACATTACGGGTCACAGATCACGCATTACGGATCACAGATCACACATTACAGATCACAGATCACACATCACACATTATGGATCACACATCACGCAATACTGATCACAGATCACGCATTACAGATCACACATCACACATTACGGATCACACATCGCACATTACGGATCACACATCACACATTACGGATCACACATCACGCATTACGGATCACACATCACGCATTACGGATCACAGATCACGCATTACAGATCACACATCACACATTACGGATCACACATCGGACATTACGGATCACACATCACGCATTACGGATCACACATCACACATTACGGATCACAGATCACGCATTACAGATCACACATCACGCATTACGGATCACAGATCACGCATTATGGATCACACATCACGCATTACAGATCACACATCACGCATTACAGATCACACATCACACATTACGGATCACACATTGCACATTACGGATCACACATCACACATTACGGGTCACAGATCACGCATTACGGATCACAGATCACACATTACAGATCACAGATCACACATTATGGATCACACATCACGCAATACTGATCACAGATCACGCATTACAGATCACACATCACACATTACGGATCACACATCGCACATTACGGATCACACATCACACATTACGGATCACACATCACGCATTACGGATCACACATCACGCATTACGGATCACAGATCACGCATTACAGATCACACATCACACATTACGGATCACACATCGGACATTACGGATCACACATCACGCATTACGGATCACACATCACACATTACGGATCACAGATCACGCATTACGGATCACACATCACGCATTACGGATCACAGATCACGCATTACCGATCACACATCACACATTACGGATCACACATCACACATTGCGGATCACACATCACACATTACGGATCACACATCACGCATTACGTGCACATGGAGTCATAGCTTAACTATCTCAGGTAAATGCTTGCAAAGTCCTAACAGGTAACGAGTTAATCGTTTGTTGTCTTTGTTAACATGCAGCCTCATTGAGGATGGTGAAAGTCAAACAGTTCTTTATTGAACCCGTTCACATCGTTAAGCTCTCTCGTCTAAGTCTGAACTCAAAAGGTGCGTCTTGGCGGGACTTTAGACTGAATGTTAAACGTACAAACATCTGTGTTTTAGGAAGGTTAAGTGTGTATCGGTTTCAGTTTGTTGAACTTTGTTCAATGTGTTAGCAAGTAAGTAGAGCACATTCGGTTTTGTTTCCGAATTTCCGAAATGCAGGGCTATCGTTTTATCGTGTTATAAGAAAATGGAGCAAATTTGGTTTTGTTTCTGAATTTCCGAAATGCCGGATTTTCATAGCTTTATTGTGTTAGTATAAATGCAGCAAAATCGGTTTCGTTTCTGAATTTCCAAAATGCAGGGTTACCGCAGCTTAAAGAAAAACAGGGTGATTTTTCATATCCTGCTGCATTTTGAAGTACGGTAAAAAGTATACATTTTAACACCTATAAAGCGTTTCTGATAATTAAATAATACGTTAAAAATTTAAATAATGGCTGACGAGCCCAACTAGTAATGATATCACAACTAAATATAATTTTCAACAGCAAAAACTTTCCACGAGCGTGTTGCACGTGTTTGCTAAAGCGAAAATTGAAGTACAGTGCTACTATACAACATTCGGTGTGACATATTCGCTGTATACAAAAACTCCACAAGTTTTAAATTTACTTATTTAAATTTCAAATTTACCGCTGTGCTCTCGCATTGAGATTCTCGAACTTCTGCACTACATCACAACTGAACACCTCTGAAAGGAGAGGTACAGCACCTATTTTTTGTGCGATGAGTTTTGAAAATGCAGGCACTAGTGCCCACATCTAATTAACGAATGGTGAAATACATGTAACAGCGAGGAACTAGTGGCGCGCACGCAAAATTGCGCTTGTCTGGTAATAATTGTTTTACGTAAATCGTTCTTGAAAAAGTTCCTTTTCAATATTTTATGGCTGGATTGTTTTCAGCTATAGTTTAAAGATTGGGTCCGGCTTTGCTTTAGTGTGAATTATTTTTGACTAACATTAACACTAACACGTTAGTTAGACCAGCAAACACTAGATATTGTTGGCGAGTGGCTTGTCAGCACCTTTTCCGAAGTATGTGAAAATTCAAATTAATGTAATAATGCATGAATTGTTATTGTTTTGCTGACAAGACAACATTCTAATTTCCTGCAAACTTAGACATTAGTACATAATATATTTTCTTTTAGTTTCTTTGAAAAATTCTTTTCTTTGGTGACTGCAAGTCGGTAATTTCAATAGGCATTTAATTGGCAATAATATTTTTCGTAAATTAAAATCAATTTCCTTTCTTTCTGCACGCTATCTTTTCCGTGTATCGTTGTCACGCTAACAGATTATGCACAGGCAACTTGATTAATTAATTAAATTTGCATGACTTTGTCAGACAGCAATTAGCCAATTGAAACCTCAGTTTTGAAGCGGCAACCTTGCTACATGGTGTGTCTGAAAAAATGGAGTAGTGTGAAGGTGTCGTTGATCAAAATTTGTTGATCAAATCACAAAAAATGTCTCCATGGAATTCTGCATTATGACGTCATTATGATGTAAAAATGCAATTATATTTTCATAATTCTATTTTTCGTATCATATAACTTTTTGTACATTTCAATATATATGTTCAAGCATATTTGTAGTGCACGCTGTTTTTTCTGGGGCACCCTGTATTATTCTAAGGCACAAAGCACCCTGTATTTGCTGGACGATTTATTGATTTTTTTATCCTGGTTCCCTGGGAAAAATTTAGATGCAGGTGTAAAACTGCGTTTGATAAAAACTTTGTGGTTATTATAAGTGAGCATCAAAGGTTCGAGTTCGATTCAAACGAGTTTTTTTAATTGAATTCGACTCAAATCTGAATTTAAGGATTTGAATGAAACAAGTTTTCATTTACGTTTGTTCTTTATCATTAAAATGTTTGAAATGTCGTGCAATCAGTACAATTTTGCTTCAATCTTATGTACAGCTTTTAACGTATGGTTATAGTCATCATCATCATCATCATCATCATCATCATCATCATCATCATAATGCCCATCACGTCTGTTGTAGTCATTGGGCGAGCAAAATTTTAAAATGAAAGAAATCTGCCCTCGAGACAGAAAAACACAACAGTAATCCAGCAAAATCTGGACACTGCTATGCCAGTGGTTTGTCAGCACCACTTCCATGTTCCGGTTACTGTTGTTATTGCAGAACAAAACAAAGCAATATGCCTGATCTTTGCGAGACTGCTATAAAAATTTTTCGAAATGTCTTTAAAGCTGAATCCAAACAGAATTTCAAATCTTGAAATCTTTGAAGCTGAATCCAAACAGAATTTCAAATCTTGAAATATTTGAAGCTGATTCCAAATAGAATTTGAAATCTTGAAATCTTTAAAACTGAATCCAAATAGAATTTCAAATCTTGAAATCTTTGAAGCTGAATCCAAATAGAATTTGAAATCTTTGAAGCTGAGTCCAAACAGAATTTGAAATCGCGAATTTTAATTGCATGCGAATTTGGAAACAAAAGATTCAGTTTGATTCGAACTCGATTTCTATATGCTGACCCCTAGCGGTCGTTGCACGTAACATTTCATTTATGTTGTTTCTTAAGCAGTACTTCACTAACGCTTGAACTTCTACTTCGTCCATTCTTCCTAATCTACTATAACCTTAGCCGTTTTGGCAGTTAAATCCTGATTTCAATGTAAGTCTTCTCTTTGCATGCTTTGCTTTTTTCCCAGTCGGTTTGTTTGCATTGTACGCAAAATTTAATCTTCTTAAAATATTTAAATTTTTTTAAAGGCTGGATTGTCACAGAGGGTGCGTGACTCCTCCGCTTTAACTGCCCGGGGGTTCAGTGTCCATTGTGCCACTAATTTTTGATTTTTGGAAACGAAATCTGGAGCAAAAATCTTGCTTTGCGTACGTGTTTGAGTCAGATTTGAAACATTTCCATTGAAGTGTTCATACCTGTGCACTTAATCACATTCGTTTTATTAAACCCTTCATGCGAATTCACCCCCCGTGTAAAGCGGTATTGCCTCGAGCATGAAGTTAATTCGAAGGTTTAAAAGTTTTATTGCGGCCCGTGCACTTGTTGCATTGTGGAAAAACGTTTAAGCAAAATTCGTTCCGATTTTCAGCCTCGGTGCAGCAGAATTACCTGAAAATGTTGGCGGAGAATAACGTGGCCGCTGTTGGCAACGGTCCAAGTGCGGATGCGTCACGTGTCAGCATGCAGGACACAGCGGATAAGGTAAAAAACGTGTTGTTCATTTGACTTTACCGTATTTTTCACACAGCAAAACTATTGTAAACACCTTATGGTCAATTATTTAAAAGAGTTGTCATCCACAGATACACATAGACTCAAGATAATTATGAAGGACTTTGTGGATATTTTAAGTTTTTTTATGTAAACAAGTTTGAGAAAAGAAAACGGGTATTACGATGTTTGGTGTGGACTCCTTTAACTCATAGAACTTTTTTAGAATAGAAATTTCTTTTGGATACATAAAAAACATACATGCTGTTTCTAAATATATATATATATTTATATGTATGTATTACTTTTATACTTAAAAGTTGTGGCTAAACTATAATATGCAGACAGATTAGATTATCTAATGACGTAAGTATGGTATTTTATACCGGATGTATTACAAAAGTATTTAGGTTGCTTAAAGAACAGTAAATTGTGGACAATAGGTCTTTTACTTGCATTATTTTAGTAACAATGACTTTACAACAGAAAAATATAAATGTCTATTATTATGTTATGTTGTGTTGTGTTGTTATGTTATGTTATGTTGTGTTGTGTTTGTGGTTTATTATGTCATGTTATGTTGTGTTATGTTATGTTATGTTATGTTATGTTATGTTATGTTATGTTATGTTATGTTATGTTATGTTATGTTATGTTATGTTATGTTATGTTATGTTATGTTATGTTATGTTATGTTATGTTATGTTAATGTTATGCTATGCTATGCTATGCTATGCTATGCTATGCTATGCTATGCTATGCTAGGCTAGGCTAGGCTAGGCTAGGCTAGGCTAGGCTAGGCTAGGCTAGGCTAGGCTAGGCTAGGCTAGGCTAGGCTAGGCTAGGCTAGGCTAGGCTAGGCTAGGTTAGGTTAGGTTAGGTTAGGTTAGGTTAGGTTAGGTTAGGTTAGGTTAGGTTAGGTTAGGTTAGGTTAGGTTAGGTTAGGTTATGTTATGTTATGTTATATGTCGTATTATATTATATTTTACATTAATTTATTTAAAAATATTTATTTAAAAACATTTAAAAATATTTTACATTAATATTTTTGAAAAGCCGCGAAACAGTGAGTGCATGATAAACGAACCGTGAAGTAGCGAGGGAACACTATACATACAAGTTTTGCATAAGCTACATATATATATATATATCTTATATATGCTAAATTTATAAGCAGCTTTTCTAATATGCATCTTAAAACAATTGAGCATGCAAGCAAAACTTTTCAGATTGCCCAAGTTGCCGGTGAGCAGTGCATCATGGGAGATGTGGCACCGAGGCGGAAGTCCGGCGGAAGGACGTCTACCACTCCTGACAGAGTCCTTCCACGTCTTGCTGCAACGGCGTCTCCTCCCGATACTGTTCCGCTGGAGAATGTTCCGTCGACAAATGGCGACACATCTCCTCCGGCGACGATACCAAACGGCACCGTTCCACATCGGAGTAACGAGAGGTCGTCGAGGAGCGCCTATCTGAGCGGAGCAAATGTGCATCCGAAAATTACGGAGACCCGTCCGTCAGTGCAACTGTCTCATAGGCCATTGTCGCTAAAACCCATCCCAGGTAACGCCACCTATATGGTCCATAGTTTTCAGGTAATAAGCCTTTTCGCAGTTCCTACGATTGATGATGATGGTGAAAAGGGTCAAAGGTTAAGTGTGACAGACAATGCATTTGTGTACACTTGACAACGCCTTGCAGCCCGAGCTGTTGTAATAGTAACCGTTTTAACTACTAGCTAGAACCTTACCTAGTTTATTTCTTCTTCTTCTCAAGCAAGATCCTGCTAGTAAATCGCTCTACGTAGAGACTAATGCATAATCAAGTAAAGTCCACATAAAACAACCAAAGTTACTCGACTGATGTGGCAGCTGGCTTTGCTTTATGCACGTGTCACGTGACGGTTGTAGTTAAGACACATTGCTGTGGTGCACTTAACCTTTGACCCACAACAATGGCGCATGAGCACAGCGAAACAACGAAAAGGCTTATTGCATTGCTATAACATGGACTGGTTGATTCTCTGTAAACTGTAAATTTATAAGCAACAAATCGGCCATAAATTTTATTCACAAAAAAGTAGGCCACAGATTTATCTAAATTTCCCAATAAAATCTAGTCCATTATTGATTTTTTAACACAAATTTCAGCAAAAAGAGGGAAGTGTGACCCTTTCGTCGTGTAACCCCATTTTTAGGCTACTTCACATTCCTCTATTTCAATCAACTTTGATTTCAAAAAATCAATAATTTTGACTTCATTCCATCGTAAATCAATAATTTTGAGAACAACATTGTAACAATGAATTTGAGCAATGTTGTTGTTGTGGCATTTAAACTTCAAGTCGAGGAAATAAGGTGAAGTGTTCTCAGAATGCTACGACTATCGAAAAGAAATCATTAAATTTTGATCTATAACTTTCACAAACTTTTGTTGGGCAGCGTTATAAATGTTTTAATATGAAAAATCGTTGACAGTTTTGTTGTGCAAAAAATGCTGTTTCCATTTTCTGTCTTTTGAATCTGCTTTTTGATGATTTGATGATACTTTCATGATTTGATGATGCTTTCAAAATGATGGCAGACTGATGAGATGAGACAGACAAAACGATGAGATATCTTCAATTCTCTAAGAAGTCCTCTAGGAAGGCTTCTGTCCTCTTGGAAGTCCTCTGCTCTTTTGGAAGTCATCTGTCATCTAGGAAGTCCTATTGGAAGTGTTCAATCCTCTAGGAAGACTTCTGACCTCTTGGAAGTCCTCTGCCCTTTTGGAAGTCATCTGTCATCTAGGAAGTCCTATTAGAAGTGTTCAATCCTGTAGGAAGACCTTTGTCTTCTAGAACGTTCTCCATCCTCTAGGAAGTCCTCTAAAAAGACCTCTAGGAAGGATGAACATTATGGAAAATTGACCTCTAGGAAGGATGAACATTATGGAAAATTGACCTCTAGGAAGGATGAACATTATGGAAAATTGACCTCTAGGAAGGATGAACATTATGGAAAATTTCGTTCTCCAAAATGCATTTTTTGTTTTGCTCTTGATTTTTCAAAAATAAAAAAATTGTTTTTATGGTAGAGTAACTTGATGAATATCAGCCGAGTTTATGGCTGAGTTTTACGAGCAGGAAGTGCATACGTTCAACATAGACGTGCTGTAGCTTAAAAAAACTCGCTTGTTAAGACTGGGATAGAGCAATGTTATACAGGAGTCGATTTCTTTTCCCGGATACTTGATCCGGAGAGTTCCTAAAAATGTTATAAACAGCGTAGCTGACGCTGTAAATAATACAGATAAATAACGTAAGCTGTGCACGCTTCCGCGGACCGTAAATAACCTTCCCGTCTTGCACGTGTACCGTCGTGTTTCTACCGTGCAGGAGGGCACGCTTTATTTAAGTCACTGACAAGTCTGACAGATGAACATAGAACATTTATTTTCTCCAATTAGTTTAAAGTTTTTTAAATATTAATTAATTATAATCATGGAGCAGGGCAGGGAAGGACCATAGGGTCATCTAGTCTCCTGCCCTTATTGATGTATTGAAATGAAATGAGCTGTCTTCGACTGGGGCTGAGCGTTCTCTACCAGAAAGCGAATTTGAATCGAACTGAATTTTTGACTTTCGAACCCGAATTAAACTGAATTCTCGAAGATTTCGAATCCAAATCCAATTTAGTTTTGAACATTTTCGAATAAATTTTCGAATCACTAATGAAAAGTAGTCTCACAAAGATCTTGCATATTGCTTGGTTTCATTCTGCAGAAAAAAACACTAATAATTTGCTTAAAAATTGTTCGCAGCTAAATTTTGCTGATTGCTGTTTCAAATGTTTTATTGACAAATAATGTATGTATGTAGTTGAAATGCTAAATTATTCGTATCCACAATTTTCAGTTCGAATCGAATTCCAATTTGAAAAAACTCGTTCAAATTGAATTCGAACATTTGAAGCTTGCCCCTACTGCAGATCCATGTTCTTGAGTAACTGTTGTGTAATTCTCTTCTCATCTCAACCCCCCTGTCGTGGATCAGCCCAAACGTACCACCCTCCTGTTGTGTTTCCTAAGCTTTATTAAGGTCTACAGCATCTTGTCCACTCCCTTGTCGTGGATCAGCCTTGGCATGCCAGCATCCTTGCTGCTTTTTTCGTAAGCTGTGTTAAGTTATGCATTTTGCACATTTCCGTTCCCTTATCATGGATCAGCCACCATATGTCACATTGTCCACCACTGTGTAGATCAGCCCCATGCTTGAATTGTCCACCCCCTCTTCCTGGATCCACGTCGCCTTCCCCTGTTTTTCCTAAGCTGTGTTAAGTTATGCTTTTGCACATTTCCATTCCCTTATCATGGATCAGCCATGATATGTCACATTGTCCACCCCCTCTTCCTGGATCCACGTCGCCTACCCCTGTTTTTTTTAAGCTATGTTAAGTTATGCTTTTGCACATTTCCATTCCCTTATCATGGATCAGCCACCATATGTCACATTGTCCACCACCTTGTAGATCAGCCCCCTGCTTGAATTGTCCACCCCCTCTTCCTGGATCCACGTCGCCTTCCCCTGTTTTTTGCAAGCTGTGTCAAGTTAGCAGAAGATAAAATGCCTTGTTTATGAATTACGACCTATACTTTGGAACAGGTGCTGTACCCAAGCCTCCGGCGGCCGCTTTGCTAAACCCTCTAAACCAAAAGATTCTCATTCCGGGTGCTGTGGCGAATAGGGAAGACCATCACTCTCCTCCTCTTCCGCGAGTCACGGAGACAAAAGGTAAGTGGATTTTATAATGTGGAGTAAATGTTAAAGGAAAACCGGATGATTGTGTAAACACGAGTTCCGAATTAAGAATGCTCTAAAATATTGAAAACTACAACAACTTTTTTTAAATCATAGCTTAGATTAAATAATAATTACCACGAATAGTTAAATTTTGTCATACTTTCAAAACTACATGCGGCTCAGTGAATGTACTAAGATTGGCAATTTTGCTTTTTTGTCACATTCGCGTGACCGACAAATAGGTGCTGTACCGTGATAAGCATGATCATGAACTGCCGTGTTCGACTGTGACGTTAGTGTGACGCAGAGCTCATTTTCGTAGTAGCTTAACAAAATTTGAGTATCCGAGGTAATTATTATTTAATCTAAGCTTTGATTTAAAATAAGCTATTGTAGTTTTCAATATTTTAGAGCATTCTTCATTCTGAACTCGTGTTTACACAATCACCCGGTTTTCTTTTAATTCCAATAAGTCTGAGTTGAAACATGGTGACATAATATTGCTGCTGCCATCTAGCGGTTAAATATGTCACAAATGGTTAACTTATAAATTTGGGCCAGAATATTGTACTTAATTGTAGTAAATTCTGAATTTTTAAATTTAATATTGAAAATACAAACAGTGGTGTGTACATTTTAGTTTTTTCTACAAAGTTAAATGTTGGTATCGGAAGAAAAAGTAGCTTGGAATTTGATTTTTTTATATTCTTATTGCTGATGGAATAAGTTTTTATGGCTGCCTGTTTCTGTGACCTAAAGCAAAACAAACGGGTTTTCAAGACATGTCTATTTAAAATATAATTTCTAAAATTTCGTTTGTCAGGTTTTTGAGAGAAAATTATTATTTAATTAACATTTATATGCGCATTTATCAAAATCTGCACGGTTTGTTAAAGACTAAACCTGGCAGTATGTTTGACTCGCTCTTATTACTGTTTGTCTTGCTACTCCAGAAGCGGAAAAGTCGATCGAGGAACAGGAGCAGGAGAAGAAGAAAGAGATTCACGCCTTGGACGACATTCTGAAGACGTGCGTCGAGTACGAGGAGCTAGCGCAGAAGGAGAAAGAAGAAACGATTAAAAAGCAGTTACAGAAGAAAGATCATCCAAGTCCCGGTAAGATTTTGCTGAAACTTACTGTATGCATATATATGTGTACAGTAAAGTTATACGGCAAAAAAGGTATACTATATATATTCTATATATATACTATACATAGTTATATATATATATATATATATAACTATATATATATACTATAATATATAGTTATATATAGTATATATATATATATATATATATACGTATATATAACTCAACGGCGAAGGTATACTATATATATATTCTACATATTTGTGTGTGTGTGCGTGTGGGTAACTATATATAGTGTACCTTTTTTCGCTGTTGAGTTATATATACGTATATATATATATATATATATATACGAGGTGAAGTTATATATATAGAATATATGTATAACTTCACATCGAATATATCTATATACACATTCCCAGTGTGCATCACTGGCTCACCAAAAAACACCTTATTAACCTCATTGACTAAAAAAAGTGTTATATAAATGAAATATCTCATTGACAAAATGGAATAAATTGAACGTCTGTTTAGTTAGTGAAGAATGCATTTCAAATTCTCTGATTATTTTTTCAACCTTTACAAAATGTTATCTAAACTTGTTTCAAGCTACCTTAAATGGCTGCGCCCAACGGTCATTGCGAGAGTTTAAATTTACAAGTTTCATACATCGTTGCCACTAATACAAGCTCTGCACGCAATAAGACAGCGTGCACGTGATATAAAATTTGAAGGATTTTTTTAAAATGTTTTTATATTAAGAATGTGCTGTTCTTGTCCTTTAAATGCTGACGGCTACGTGTTGACTGGTAACTGAATTATTTGCGTAGGTTTGGTTGCCCTACAGCTTGTAGCTTGTGGCCGATGGTCAGACTAGCCGATGTAGCTAAATTAAAGCCCTGTTCACATTGTTTTGCAGGCATCAAGACGAACGGATCGCTACCTCGCGACACAAGAAGAAATAAATCGCCGAGCGGACCAAAAGCGTTTCCTCTCGCCCAGAAGTCGCCGGATGAAGTTCTCACTCCGCGTAGTCCGTTCCTCATCCGAGGTCCGCGATCGCCGAGTTCTCCCAGCGTGCAGCGGGGTAACCTCCACATGGGAATAAGTCACAAAGTCAAATCGCCCGTATGCACCTCGCCCCCTCATTCGTTTAACAGCGTGGAGGCGCCAAACCCCGACCGCCTCGCGGATCCGCTTTCCGTGGAAGTCGCGACTAGCGAAGCCTCTGGGGTTAATAACGTTTCACCAACACGAACAAAGGGACTGGCTACGACTGTTGTGATAGAAAACGTTAAAAAACCTGATCAGCCCGATAGCGCTATACCTCCGTATGAGCCTGTGGGTAAAATGAATGACGAGGCTGGCAATCAGACAGCATTGTTCGATAAAACCGATCACAAACAATCGCCAGTCAGTGCGACCGCTTTTGAACCAGTGAATGTTTGTGTACGAAATGATGAAGTTTGCACAAATGCCGAAAGAAGTACGGATGTTGCACTCGAAGAAGCAACTAACGTACCCGTTTCGTCGGAAAAAATTCTCGTTCATACTGTAGTGTTGACCGGTGAGCCTCAGCCGCTGACCGTCTGTGAGACGAACTCTAAGTCTCCTGATAGCAAAGTGCCTTTTAATGCACCTTTAGAGGAAATAAGCGAAGAGAGCGAGGAAGCTTCCGATACGGACATTGATTTTGTTTTAAAAGTCGAAGAAATTGGAAGTCGCTCCGGAGCCGACGCAGAGATTGTGTTAAAAATTGAGGAATGTGAACGCGGAGACTCGAAAGAGGTATCGAAAGAAACGCATTCAGATTCTGTAGTTGAAAGTGCAATGCCAGTGCGGGTTTCTGATAGTGGTGATGTCGTACCTGAGCTCGTAAACTCTCTCGTAGATACCATCGTGGACAAGTCGAGACCCTCGGATAAGCGAGACGAAACGTCCTTGCAGCTAGCGGAAATCAGACACAACAAGATCGATTTCGCGAAGAAAGTTGAAATCAGGGACAAGAAGTTGTTGACCGTGGAGACTTTACCGGTCAGATTTGTCCAGTCGCCGAAAGCACCGGTTTCTCCACGAAAGCCTAAACTACCTGCCTGTGATGATTTCGATTTTCCTACGGTGAGCATTGTACCTTGTTTTACCATGTAGTTTATGAGTAGTTTTAGTAAAGGAAAACCGGACGATTGTGTAAACATTACAGAATAAAGAATGCTCTAAAGTATTGAAAACTACAATAGCTTTTAAATCAAAGCTTAAATTAAATAATAATTGTTTTGGATACTAAAATTTCGTTAAACTTTCAAAGCTGCGCGCAGCTCAGTGAATCTACTAAGATTGGCAACATCGCCTTTTTGTCACACTCGCATGGCCGATAAATAGATGGCGATACCGTGATAAGCATGATCATGAACTGCAGTGTTAGTTTCTGACGTCATGTGATGTAAAGCCCATTTTCATGACATCATGCATTTAAATAGTACTGTAACACCTATGCAAATGTGCTGGACGCGCAAGGGAAGACGCCTACCATTGCACAAACTGTGGTTAGTTTGTGACGCAAGTGATAGCTGTGATCGGTTGCCGTTAATTAACTTTCTAAGCTAATTATTCAATTATATTTTGGACAGTAAATTAAAATGAGAATGAGTCTAAACAATCATCCGGTTTTCCTTTAAGAAATGCAGGAAATCTTTGTAAGGCATTTGGCATCTACACAAATCTGGGTGTTTGCAAAGTCGGTTTACAGTTTTGGAAATTTATTTAAATTGAATTAAAGGGACAGTTTAGTCAAGTTATAATTACGTACAGAGTGTTCGGAAAAGTTTGCACTCTTTTCTTCCAATTCTTTTATGTGTGGCACCATTAACTCCATAGCACATGTGGAAGGCAGCGCAGAATGTAGCGATGGGCCCCTCACGCATTGGTAACATTTGGTAAATAATCTGTTTTTTTTCACTACGGTTGTGTTGAAATATGTGCTAATTTGGTTTGCAAGAAATAGTAAAATTCTGGTATTTCTTAAAGAATGTTTTTATTGACAAACAAAAGACAGCCATTCTTGTTTATTTAAAGAATTAAGTTTAATTCAAGCCATGTAAATGTCACTAAAATGTGTCAAAGAGTAAAAAGTGTTCAAGACCAGTGCGGGCAAGTTAGATGGTGGCTTCGTCTGAGTGGGCCTCATAATTTTATTAGCCTAGTACATGATTCTCATTTTTGGACGCTTCTCCAAGATTATAAATAAGTTTTGGGATTTTTGTTGAACTTTTCTGAATGAACCACACTCAGTGTAAACGTGTTTAACTAAGCGAATCAGCGGAACTTTGTATGTTGTATTTACCTTGGACTGAATTATCCTTTTTTATTGTGTTTACTGTAAACTTTCGAAAGCGTAAAAAGACTTTGTGGGCACCCTGTACGTTGTGAGATCCAAAGAATTATGTTATTCCATTGTTTGTTGTTTTGAAATGTTTGCAGTTTATACTAAACAAACAGAGCCAGTTGACGAATCGGCTTTCTTATGTTGACGCTGACATATTTACACTATTTACTTACATATGAATCACGCATATGTACGCTTCAGTTTGCTTTACCTATATTACTCTATGCTGATCTAAGGCATCTCCATTTATCCTAGTTTCTTTATCTGCACAGTCAAGAATTAACTGCATTATCCGTCGTAGAATTTGGCGTCGTTTGTTTTGGAGTGACTCAACGTTTGCGTAACAAAATGCGTAGTTACCTAGGCGATGAATGAGTTATTTTAAACTTCAAAATCTCTTCCTAATTCCACCTTCTGTGAATATTTACATACATTATGCGTTTACACACATTCAGCCGGGGGGGGGGGGGCGAAAGAATGTAGAAGAAGAATGGATGGAGGGGTTGTATGAACACAGACATACTCGAGTGACTTTCTTTCTTAATTGAAGTCATTACACTTTACATACGATTTGCTTCGTGTTTTTATACACGCTCGTGTGCGACACAGTTAACGGTTTGGCTAAAATGTGCAGTTTGTGACGACCTGCGAGAAATGCCTCTCCCCGCACGGGTCATTCCGCGTGCAACGTAGTTTGATCAGAATACATTCGCTTTTGAACGTTTGAGGTCCGCGCAAGTGGCGATGCCGTTTCCAAAGTTGTCGTATTTTTTACAGTGCGGTGGTTGTGTGCATTTCTGTTGTTGCAACATGGCAGTACGTATTGTCGACAGTCAACAGTGCAATTCTAGCGTGTTGCAAGTGTTTTGCAAACTTTGTATTATATCATAGCAACACATAGCAAAAATAGACAGTGTTGCATTTGAATGTACATTGCTTTAGAGATGCTAATAGAACAAAGAATATAATGCGGAATAATGGATGTTGTAATAGATTAGATTATATTAGATTAGTTTATTTTCACAACACATCACGTAAACCATCACAGGCTTGGTGGTAAACATGAGCAACATGCAACACTCTTCATTCTTTCGTGGGCTGCATGCTTGGTGTAAACATGAGCAATATACAACGCTCTTCATTCCATTGTAGGCTGTATGCTTGGTGTAAACATGAGCAACATGCAATGCTCTTCATTCCATTGTGGGCTGCTTGCTCAGTGTAAACATGAGCAACATGCAACACTCTTCATTCCATTGTGGGCTGCTTGCTTGGTGTAAACATGAGTAACATGCAACACTCTTCATTCCATTGTAGGCTGCATGCTTGGTGTAAACGTGAACAATATGCAACACTCTTCATTCCATTGTGGGCTGCATGCTTGGTGTAAATGTGAGCAATATGCAATGCTCTTCATTCCATTGTGGGCTGCTTGCTCAGTGTAAACATGAGCAACATGCAATGCTCTTAATTCTATTGTGGGCTGTATGCCTGGTGTAAACATGAGCAATATGCAACACTCTTCGTTCTGCGACACCCGCTTTAGAGTCATGGGATGAGTATGTATTTTGGAGTGTTGCATATGTTCATGAATGCGCCGAGGAAGCAGCCCACAATGGAATTAAGAGCATTGCATGTTGCTCATGTTTACACTGAGCAAGCAGCCCACAATGGAATGAAGAGCATTGCATATTGCTCATGTTTACACCAAGCAAATTTATTTATTTTTATTTACTATATTTATTAGTAAACAAAAACATAATTCTTCTTATTGTAATATCCATCATTCTGTTTGTTTTATCAGTAGATTTAGACAACAGATGCCAAACCTATTAAAATATTGCCCTAGAGCAGTGGTTCCCAAAGTAGGGGTAAATTACCCCCCCCCCGGGGTAATATGGTTTTTTTGGGGGGTAACGGGCACCCCTCTGAAAATTTTTAAAACTTCGCTCGGAATGCATTTTACGTAGTTTTCTTCTTGAAGAGACTGCCTCCGGCAGGCAACACTGTGTCATAATTACTCGAACGAACCTGCTCACTCAGTAATGAGCAGGTTCAGTAATTGTAATTCTTGTTTTGGCAACAATACAACAACAACACCTGGAAATTTATTTATGTCACGAGCAAACATAAATAATTTTGCTTGCTTGTGGCATATACATGTTTACTTTTTGAGTTGGAGAAGTAGTACTAGGTGGAGGGTAATGGATATGACCGGGTTTCCCGATTTGGGTAACGGTCCGAGAAAGTTTGGGAACCACTGCCCTAGAGATCGCTATTGTCCCGTTAAATGAATGAATGAAAGGCAAGTATGGATGTAACTATTGAAGTACACAGCTGTTTTTAAGGGTTACCATATTAAATTGTCTGGTCAAGGATTACCAGCCGTTTATGATGCAAATCCAATGATGGATCAATTCTTGTTGATACTTTAAATGTAAATGATTGTTACACCAAGATCTCTGAGGCTAATTTGAATTGCATCTACTTATATTATCTTTTTTCATAGTTACTTTTTATCTCATAGCACTCACCTATAGTTTAGACGAGTTTACACTTATGTGTGTGTTGGAGCCAGTGCTTGGTTTTCTCCCTCCCTTACTTCAGCTTACGTGGGAGCCCTTTTTTATTTTAACGCACTAGTTGTCGCTTATTGTATCGAGTACGCGATTGTGGTATTATGTGATCCGTTTAATCGTCAGTCTACTACACTAAAGTACTGATTTAGTACTATGCTGCCATCTACCCTCTAATTGTTCAAAGTTTGTCAGAGAGTGATTTTTTGCTTCTAAATATTGTTTCCTTTTGCTTTTAGAAATAGTCATTAATCAGAGTAATTAGGTTGTTAATTTCATGCTTTAATTCTGGTTCTAACTCTCTTATTCACATTTAAATAGAGAAAAATTATAACATTATAACACAGCTTTCTGTAAACCAATAATCTTTATTCTGCTATCAAAGAAGCCAAGTAGACTTTGATTTTGGTTTGACTAGTAGTCTGTAGAGTATAGGTGACCTTTCCATTTATGGTCTGTATGCATGAATTTAATGTACCTTCCAATAGGAACTTGTATGTCTGGTCATGTGATTAAAGCTTTATTCTCTTAGGCATGCAAGTTCCAGTTGATCAAAAGACAGCAATGTTAAAGGTTATGTTTTTGAGTGCTAGGTTTTCTCAATAAATTGTTTGTTGCTTTTATGCCACTGTGTGTGGAGAGAAATTTTATGGCAATAAAACAAGTTATACAGTTATTCTACATTCCACCATCATCTGTGAATATTGTATACGTTTTACAATATTCTGGATTGCAAATTTCTACACGAGTTGCGATTTTGTATAGTAACTAATAACATGGTTTTTTTTTTATTGCTCTAACCTTTTTTTATTTTAGCTAAATCTTAGCTAAAATAGTTTAAAAAGTAGAAAATTTCGTTTACATAATAGTTCGTGACATGCTTTTCACAGCAATACGGGGTATCTTCAGTGCTGACGACTGTGAAGTTTTAGGCTCTCCAGGCCCAGTCAACCAAAATTCCAAACCACGTTTGAATTAATTTGTGAAATATAAGCAGCAAAATATCTACAAAATAAAATTTCTTAATTTTAATGAAACATTATGTTCTTTAAACATTAACCATTAAGCAAACATAAATCCAAAAACATGTTAACACATTAATTTTTTCTTGTGCTAACCACTCCATCAAACATGAGGTTCTATACTATAAAACATCCTTGTGTTTTTTATCTGTAATTTTGCATCACATCGAACAAAAGGAAACAAACAAAAAACAAAATATTTTACTCATTTTAGAATTTTCTTCTTTCAGTTTTAATACTAGTTGGTTTTGCAAAAATGTCTCGGTTCGGTTTCGTTTCGGTTTCTTATGTTTGATAAATTTCGTTTCCGGTTTGTAAATTCAGTTTCAGTAACATCCCTGGTTTGAATCTTACACTTGACAACAATCCTACTCAACACAGATGGTTGTAACGGGAACATAGGAACGTGGCTCATTGTCATTGATAATTGTCTGAGGCGAGGCACTAAACCAGCAGTGGTTCCTCAGCCATATAGTGATACCTACATTTCCAACTTCACCAAGGTAAATACTTGGACTGAATGACAAAGCAGTGACCTAAGTCGCTTTTGAGCACACCGGTCACCCATTCATGCACTTATCAGACCCAACACTGCTTAACTTCAGTCGCTGAGTTCAAACACGGTTGCTTTTGAACCGACCGGTCATCCATTCATGCACTTATCAGGCCCATTGCTGCTTAACTTCAGTCGCTGAGTTCAAACACGGATGATAATATCTGCTGGTGTTTTCTTGCAGGAAGGTGACCTGCAAAGCCACGTGGGGAGATTGAAGCAAAGCAAATCTGACTTAATCAAACGCATATCTGTATTAAAACATGACATAGTCGAAATAGAAACCCAACAGAATGAAGCCATTAGAGAGGTAAGACTCTTTCTCCTGCTTTAGTTATTTAATTCTAGGTGTTTTTTGAACGTTTTTAGAGTCATAATTTATGCTGCATTTGGCCCGAAACCTGCAAATTGATGCGTTTAAAGAATTTGTTCTTAAAGAGAGACATTACCTTTCCCTTAGAGTAAAATATTAAAGGCTAGACTGCCCACAAAAATCTGTTTCTGTCTTTTCGCATGAACTCAAAACGTGTCAATAGGGAGGAAGGAAAAAACTAAAAATTTTGCGAATTATTTGTGTTCTCTTTTTACGTTTTAGTTGGAGATGGAGAGAGCATTATTGGAGGGGGAACATCAGATACAGATGGAGAAGCTTCAGCAAGATCAGCATCGCATTAACGAGCTTAAAAACAAACAGGTTTCTTGTTTTATTCTCATTAGTCATTTCGAATTACAGTAAATCATGTTTTGTTCCATTTTCAGGGATGAGAATTTTTCGTGGATTCGCGGAATTCCGAGTTTTTGGAAGACCAGTAGTGCCATTTTTGTAAATCACATAAATTCGTTGAGAAAATGTTTACGGACCTAGTACATTATTTCACAAGCTGACCGCTAGGTGGCAGGCCGTCACTTTGGTTACATCACGTACATCAGTGTAACCACGTGTATATCTCTATGTATAAAAATATAGAATCAATTGTGCGGGGTTATTTGAGTCAATTGCAGACAGTTTTTATATACTTTTGCATAGGAGCGGCCAGTACTTAGGCGTTTTTGAGACAATTAGGTATCATGTATCCTTGATAGTTGGGTATTTTAAATTATGCATGAAACAAGGTAATTGATATTTTAAATCCACTTAAAGGCTCTCTATGGTCACAAAATTGCAATTTCAACCCCATTGCATCCTTAAAGCCCCCGGCCTGTTTCAGAGTTTTTTGCAATTTGTCATTCTCATCCCTGCATTTTAAGCAGATCAACATGTTTGCTTTACTAGGTAGTTGACTATTGTTTAGTGTTCGCGAAAAATATTTGAAGCTTCTGATAATAAAAGTGAGATAAGTGTCTTGTGTAATTGGTAAAATCTCTTTAAAGTCACAATCATTTCACATTTGTTGATCTCCCATTTTGAATGATCATTTTTCCGCTAATGACGTTTTGCACGGCCTGAATAGTTTGTCACCATCATTTTCCATCAAAAGTATGAGTTTTTACAGAAGGTCAGAAGTTAAGTGTACCCGACAATGCAGTTGTACTAGTAACAGTTTTAATAGCTAGCTAGAACCTTACCTAGTCCATTTTTTCTTGTTCCCAAGCAAGATCCTGCTAGTAAATCACTCTACGCACAGATTAATGCATAGCTAAGTAAAGTCCACGTAAAACAACTGAAGTTACTGAACTGATGCGACAGAAGGCTTTGCTTACAGAAGAACTGTCACAATGAAGAAATGAATGAAAAAGTCACACCTCAGAAGTTAAGTGTACCAGACAACACATTTGTTTGCGCTTAATAACACCTCGCAGCCCAAGCTGTTGTAATAGTAACAGTTTTAATAGCTAGCTAGATTCTGCCTGTAAATCACTCTACTAATGCATAATTAAGTAAAGGCCATGTAAAGCAACTGAAGTTACAGAACTGATGCGGCAGACGACTTTACTTTACCCATTTGTAACGTAACAGTTGTAGTTAAAATGCGTCACTGTGGTACACTTAACCTTTGATCTATAGCAACTGTTCATGCGCGCAACGATACTGTGAAAACTATTCTTTAAGCAACTGAAGTTACTGAACTGATGCAGCAGATAACTTTGCTTTACCCACATGTCACGTAACAGTTGTAGTTAAGATGCGTTGCTGAGGTACACTTAACCTTTGATCTACAGGAAATGTACATGCGCACAACGAAACTGTGAAAACTATTCTTTAAGCAACTGAAGTTAATGAACTGATGCAGCAGATAACTTTGCTTTACCCACATGTCACGTAACAGTTGTAGTTAAGATGCGTTGCTGTAGTACACTTAACCTTTGATCTGTAGCAATTGTTCGTGCACACAACGAAATTGTGAAAACTATTCTTTCCTGTTACGTATAACTTTCTAGCGTAATTCTAAGCAACATAACATTGTATGTAGCTTTTTGGGACATTATTAAAAATTCTCTTTTCTTTCTCTTCAACCAGATTGCCCTGGCGCAGACAGCGGCTGAAACTCGGGACTTCAGTCAGCAGCGTATAGAGGAAGCCAGGATCAAGCTAGAAGTGATGGAGCATCGACTCTACGAGATGGAGCAGAGCTTAGAGGAAAGTCACAACGAGGAAGACGAGGATCGTTTGTTGGAGCGTTACAAGCGAGAACAAGAGGTGGGTGCTGCCATCTTGCATCACTGAATTGTATTAATTGCACGTATGAGAATACTACGCAGGAGACTGCATAGGCACCGCTGTGACGCATTTGCCAATTATAGAAAAATGTGCTTTTCCGTTAAGAAATAACTGATTACAGACTGAGTGAACGTAATCTTAGGATGTTCTATTATATATTGCTAATTTGTTTCATGTTTAACTTGTAAGCTTGTTTGCTTATCAATAAATTTGCTAGTTTTATGTTGTTATTGTGTTCAACTAAAGTTGGAATAACATTAGTGTTGTTAATGCAATGCAACAAACATTTGTAGTTAAGACTTCTTCGGAAAGCGTTTTTGGGCATATAGGGACTATTTAGCTCAATCATTTTGATGAAAAATTTTTGACCTTCGGTTAATGGGTCAAGGTCACCTGCACGAAGATTCAAGAAAACGACTCCATATTGGAAAAGAAATGACAGAAATTCACTATGATGATCTAGCATCATAATAAATGTAAATAGTTAGAGGTCATACAAAGGTCATAGTTCATAATATGCACAGAAAGGCTATCCATCAAAGTAGCAGTGGGGTGGCTAAGTCTCAACAACGTATTGTAGTGTGACAGCTTATCTGAGGTCAACATTATATGATGTACTATTTGAAGTCAAGGTTATCTGAGGTCAAGATTCTGTGATAGGTGATTTTGGGTCAAGGTCGTGTGACAGGTTTCTGAGGTTAAAGTCTTGTGATAGGTTATTTGAGGTCAAGGTCATGTGACAGGTTTCTGGGTTTAAGGTCTTATGATAGGTTATTTGAGATCAAGGTCGTGTGACAGGTTTCTGAGGTTAAGGTCTTGTGATAGGATATTTGAGGTCAGGGTCATGTGACAGGTTTCTGAGATTAAAGTCTTGTGATAGGTTATTTGAGGTCAAGGTCGTGTGGCAGGCTTCTGAGGTTAAAGTCTTGTGATAGGTTATTTGAGGTCAAGGTCATGTTACAGGTTTCTGAGGTTAAAGTCTTGTGATAGGTTATTTGAGGTCAATGTCGTGTGACAGGTTTCTGAGGATAAAGTCTTGTGATAGGTTATTTGAGGTCAAGGTCATGTGACAGTTTTCTAGGGTTAAAGTGTTGTGATAGGTTATTTGAGGTCAAGGTCATGTTACAGGTTTCTGAGGTTAAAGTCTTGTGATAGGTTATTTGAGGTCAAGGTCATGTGACAGGTTTCTGAGGTTAAAGTCTTGTGATAGGTTATTTGAGGTCAAGGCCGTGTGACAGGTTTCTGGGGTTAAAGTCTTGTGATAGGTTATTTGAGGTCAAGGTCGTGTGACAGGTTTCTGAGGTTAAAGTCTTGTGATAGGTTATTTGAGGTCAATGTTGTGTGACAGTTTTCTGGGGTTAAAGTGTTGTGATAGGTTATTTGAGGTCAAGGCCGTGTGACAGGTTTCTGGGGTTAAAGTCTTGTGATAGGTTATTTGAGGTCAAGGTCGTGTGACAGGTTTCTGAGGTTAAAGTCTTGTGATAGGTTATTTGAGGTCAAGGCCGTGTGACAGGTTTCTGGGGTTAAAGTCTTGTGATAGGTTATTTGAGGTCAAGGTCATGTGACAGGTTTCTGAGGTTAAAGTCTTGTGATAGGTTATTTGAGGTCAAGGCCGTGTGACAGGTTTCTGAGGTTAAAGTCTTGTGATAGGTTATTTGAGGTCAAGGTCGTGTGACAGGTTTCTGAGGTCAAAGTCCTGTGATAGGATACTTGAGGTCAAGGTCTTTGATATTTTTTATTTTCAGAGACTGGAAAACGAAAGGAAAATTTTCGAGGATCTGGAATTCCAGCAGTTGGAAGCCGAAGCCAAGTTTGAGGAGGAACAAGAACAGCTTCAGACGGAGATGATGGCCGAACAGAACGTTCTCATTGAAAAGTATAAGGCAAGAGAGGTTTGTGTAGTGGGTGGCGGGAACGGCCTCTCCTTTCTTTTATTTTATTTGCATGTAGTTGATTTTACGCTTTTCTTTTATTTATAATAGCAGACTAACAGTTGCATTTGTATAGGGTGACACATTTTAATATACAGGGTGACTCATTTTGATGTACAGGGTGATTTATTTTGATGCACAGGGTGACCCATTTTGATGTACAAGGTGATTAATTTTGATATACAGGTGACCCATTTTGATGTTCAGGGTGATTCATTTTGATGTACAGGGTGACCCATTCTGATGTATAGGGTGATTCATTTTGATGCACAAGGTGACTCATTCTGATGTACAGGGTGACCCATTTTGATGTACAGGGTGACCCATTCTAATGTACAAGGTGGCTCATTTTGATGTACAGGGTGACTCATTTTGGTGTATTGGGTGACCCATTTTGATATACAGGGTGACTGATTTGTTGTGCAGTGTGACCTTTTTTCGATGCGATAATTTTTACCTGTCAATGTAAAACAGAAACTTCATAAATAGTTAAACAAACGATGTGAAAAAATATTGTTAAAAAGTGCGTGTCTGAAAGTTAAGTTAAATTTAAAAAGAGTTCGTCTTCAAAAATGGTTAGAACTCCTCAAAATTTTTTTGGCCGATTAAATTAGTTTTTCGCATTGCAAACTCGGAGAGAATTTTACGCATGCAGGTTTGTGAAAATGTTTAGCTACTGCGTATTGTTTAATGAAGAATCAAATGATGTCATTTATGAATTATGCTATGTTTTGCTCGTTAGACTTTGAACTAAACTGTAGATGTTTCATATTTATGAGATGAAACAAGCAAATATTTCTGTATACAGTCATACCTCCGTTGTCGACCGTCTCCGTACTCGTACAAATCGGTTTTCGACCAGAAAATTCGAGCTGAAATTGTCTCCGCTTTCGACCAGAATTTCGGTACTCGACTAACCGCCAAGTGCGTGATGAACCGAGTAGAGCCGAGCGTAACCGACCGCGCCCGAGAGTAGTCTCGCGCAAAATTTGAATGTACAACATCGCTAAGTACTTTCTACGCTTTTTCATGCAGGAACAATTATGTTTTTCTTTCTAATTAATTCTATTATGTTTTTCTTATCAATTATATCATATCTACTGTTTGAATAAACATTTTTGCATTATTATATTTCGTTTTAGTAATACTTTACTGTTAATTTAGTGCTTGAGAACGGATTATTTGCCTTTACATTATTCCTTATGGGAATAAATGATTCAGTTCTCAACGAAATCGGCTTTCAAACACTTTTTACGAACGAATTACGGTCAAAAACCGAGGTATGTCTGTATAACGAATGTGTGCTGTGTAACCTATCCGAAGACACGTTGTACAATTTTCATTTTCTGAGAATTGACGAGTTTTCACAACACATAATTTAAATATATTGCGAAAAACTTTTATATAAGTTTTTATATATGTCATTATGCTAATATTATGAAGTACAGTGTAAATTTTTAGTAAAACATATGTAATATGAATTGTTTGCATACTAAATGAAACAGTCCTTATTTTGCAGGCGTGCGTTATTTTGATTTAACACAAATTTTTGGTTTTAATTGCTGTTGCTTATATTTTTATTATTTTTATTTGGGATGGAATTATTTCATTTTACTAGTTTGCACATTTTGTGGTTTGGGTTTCTTCCAAGCACATGCATGATCTACACACTAACCACGTAATTACATAATCGAAGTTCTTGGTTATCAGTTTATGCTAAAGTTTGCTTAAGGAATCGAGCTCTTGTTTATGTATACACTCACATCTCAGTTTGCCGGACCTCGCTTTTACGGATATCGAAAAAATTCGACAAAATCTGGACCGTAAAAAGTCCAGCATACTATGAACGCCGTTCGTTATTTCGCGAGTGACCGCTAGATGGCGGGGCGTCATTTTTTACATCATTACATCAGAGCAACTAAGCAGCGTGTAATGACCGTATTTAACATAAATTATGGTGCATGAAAACGACATAAAAATAGTAGAAACTCATTGGCCACGCAAAAGTATCTTATTTAAGCACACGCAGAAAAATATTGAGTCAATTATGCGGAGTTATTTGAGTCAATTGCTGACAGTTTTATATACTTTTGCATAAGAGTGGCTCATACTACGTGTTTTTGAAACAATTAGGTGTTTGATTCTACATTACCATGAGTCAAATACACGGCGCCTACTGTTTTAGCTTAGTATCGGTAAATACAGACAAATTTGGAATCCACATCACCCTTTTGTCCCGGAAAGAGAGTCATGAGTGTACTGTACTTAATAGATTTCAATAATTATTTTCAACCGATAACAGTTACCGTGTTCGATAAAAAGGAATAAAAGGGGGAATTCTAAGCTATGTCTCAAAAAATTATATGTCTCAAGATATATTAAATTACTTTGCATTACGTTTACCTGCTTCAAAGACTTGTGTAGCTACAAAAAAAAAACACATATTACTGATCTTGTTGATAAGATAGTTTATAATTTTGCTTAGTGAAGTGTATGCTACGAATGCTCTGGTTATTTTTTCAAAGTTTACGCTGTGTTATTTAAACCAATTTCAAAGACTTACCATTAACGGTTATCGCAGGAGTTTAAATTTATGAGTTTTGCACGGCATTGCTACAACTCTGCTAAATTGAATAAAGCAGATAGTATGGCATGTATGAGTGACCAAGGGCTTGATTATATAATATAGTATAGTGCACTAATTGACTAAAACAGTACAACAGCCTTTCATCGCTAGGGGTGAGCATTCTCTACCAGAAAGCGAATTCGAATCGAACAAGTTTTGGAACAAGTTTTATAACCACCAGTAAAAATTAGTCTTACAAAGATCATGCATATCACTAGATTTTGTTCTGCAATAAAACGACTAGTAATTTGTTTAAAATTGTGTGCAGAAATCACAACTAAATTATGCTAATTGCATGATGTTTCAATCGTTTTAGTGATAAAGAACATGCGTGATTGAAGTGCTGAATTATTGGAATCTATAGTTTTGGATTCGAATCGAGTTTGAAATAAAAAAACTCGTTCGAATCGAATTCGAGCGTTCGATGCTCACCCCTATTCATCGCTGTATAGATACGGGTCCGTTTATTACGCCTTGCGCTGTATTAACTCTTTTAACAAAAGAACGTGTTCTGATTGCTGCATTTAGGCTAAACTACAAGAAATCGACACTCAGCAACGAGACATGTTACATCAAGTCAAGTCGCAGACCGAAATATTGGAGAAGAATCGGCAGAAGCTAGTCGAGGAATTTCGCAGGGTAGGTAAAGAGCAGAATAGAATAGAATAGAATTCTCTTTATATATATATATGTTTATTGACTGATAAAGAGATAGTCGAACATGATACTTTAGTTCAGTCCATAGATCACTACAAAAAACGACTTTTGATCATATAACATGATTATTACTGTCCAAAAACAGCTAAAGAGTTATTTACAAATTTACAATATAACTTTGGGTTTCCATCGAAAAATTCATGCAAATCGTTGAAGCTCAGTTCAGTGTTATCTTCACGAAGGTGATTCGTAAGTGGACAGAAACAGATAACATTCTCTTCTGTTTGAATGTTTAAGCCAGAACAGGAGCATAGCCTGTCTGTTTACATAGAACACATTAAATTGTATACACGGTATTTCTATAATGGTCCGTGACATGTTAGTAGTAGTTAAAATGTCAAACAGAACAGAATACCTTAAAATTAAACAAAGCTAAAAACCGACTGAAGTACTAAAACTGACGAATCATTAAATTATTTGTAAAATTAAATCTGGGCTGAAAGCTAAAGTTAGATAAAAATACTTAATTAAATAGATTAAAGTTCCTTGCAAAATTAATCCTAATAAAAACAGAAATTAAACAACATTAGGTACAAGTATTAAATCAGACAAATTATAAGACACTTTGTAAAAAGTGTGCTTGCATATCAAAATCGTGCAAAAGTCGGGAATTAAGCTTTTCTAGTTATTCACAAATCCTGTATCTCCATTTCACGAGGATCATTTTAATACCAAGTTCATTGCTCTATGTTGTTTCAAAGCTGAGATAATCCATGTTGAAGTTGAGGTGCAGGCTGCGCACTGAAAAACGTAATCTTGAGAAAATCACTGTTAAAATTAGCCATGACAGTAGAGTTACTCAGTGTTCTAAATTTATGTGATAAAACGGATTTCATAGCAGCGATAAACGATATTTTAAATGACACATTAATGAATAAAGGTTTTCGGTGACAACAATCACTGATGTTCTAAACAACACATCCAGGCAGTTCAGCAGAAAAAACTCAGTAAGCGGAAGCTAAATGCTTCTCATTCTGAACTAGTTATATGTAGAGTATTAGACTGTGCAATGCTGACTTATCACAGTTTGAATGCCTAATGGAGCGTTCACAGTAACGAGTTTTCTCTCTGACATCAACTCGCATGTGCGAACCGTTCTGCAAGTTACTCTCGGCAGGAAATTTGAAACTTACCCACAAGTTCTACAAGTTCATTTCCTGCGAGTTACTGTCTAGTGTGAACGCCTCGGCGACACTTCTCGCACCGAATAGAGTGTCAGTTCGCACTTACTCCTCGGAAGGTGACTGTCGCAGCAAATTTTTCTCTCTAGTCTGAATATGCTTGAAAGTTACTTGGCGAGTTACTGAGCAAGAACATTTGCTAGTCTGACTGTCGCAGCAAATTTTTCTCTCTAGTTTGAATATGCTTGAGAGTTACTTGGCGAGTTACTGAGCAAGAACATTTGCTAGTCTGAATACGCTTGAGAGTTACTTGGCGAGTTACTGAGCAAGAACATTTGCTAGTCTGAATACGCTTGAGAGTTACTTGGCGAGTTACTGAGCAAGAACATTTGCTAGTCTGAATACACTTGAGAGTTACTTGGCGAGTTACTGAGCAAGAACATTTGCTAGTCTGAATACGCTTGAGAGTTACTTGGCGAGTTACTGAGCAAGAACATTTGCTAGTCTGACTGTCGCAGCAAATTTTTCTCTCTAGTCTGAATATGCTTGAGAGTTACTTGACGAGTTACTGAGCAAGAACATTTGCTAGTCTGAATACGCTTGAGAGTTACTTTGCGAGTTACTGAGCAAGAACATTTGCTAGTCTGACTGTCGCGGCAAATTTTTCTCTCTAGTCTGAATATGCTTGAGAGTTACTTGGCGAGTTACTGAGCAAGAACATTTGCTAGTCTGAGTGCGTCGTAAGATTCATATGACAGCGGTAGAATTGCTGAGATTCTAATGATTTTGTCGTAATTTCAGGAGAAGTTAAAGCTAGCGGCTCTGGATCGTCGCATCAAGCAAATGTCAGCGATCGGTCTCCTGACTCCCCTGGAAAGCGTGGACAACAGCGAAAACAACAGCGAGAGATCGTCAGATGCAGAAAACGACCACAGTTTGGTAAGTACAATTTTGTCATTTGTGTGCTTGTATAGCAAAATCGTCCATAAGTCGGCAATTAAGCTTTTCTAGTTATTCATATATCCTGAATCTACATTTCATGAGGATCATTTTGATACCAAGTTCATGGCTCTATGTTATTTCTAAGCTGAGATAATCCACGTTGAAGTGGAGGTGCAGGCTGCACACTGAAAAACATAATCTTGAGAAAATCTCTGTTAAAGTCAGCCATTGTTTTTTGTCGCATTTACACGTACATTACAAAACACTTAGAAACTATACAAATGTTGGTTGCTACGGGCTTTGCAAGAACACATTGAAGTTATGTTTAAACCCAGGAGATGGCTCTTCCTGACGAAGGTCTGGGCTTGACAACAGAAAAAACCTGAAGCAAAATGGCTGCTTCCATGAGCTACAATGGGAGTTTGATAATACAAGTTTTTTACAATTGCAGTACTAGTTTCTAGACAGAAAAGTGAGTATGGGGTTATAAAATTAGATTTTTAGTATTATTTAAACATTTTCTTGACAATTTAGTGCTTGAATATCACAGTCCAATATATTTAGCATTGATTTTTTACAAATAACCAAAAATTGACATTTGACCAAATTTTTGGTGCATTCTACTTTGAAGTTTCATAGCGTAGTTTTAAGTCTGCCGACTTATGGACAGTTTTGGTTTGCAAGCACACATTTAATTAAATATGAGCATTCTATGTTTAAGTGCTTTGTATGTAGCACCATCTTGTGGCAGTTGTGAGAGTTAATGATAATCAGACAGAAAATGATTCCAGTTTGATACGTGTCGTTTTCGTTGTTTCAAGTGGAAATAAGAATGCTGTGCTTTTATGCATTGTGCGTGCTACCATCTAGTGGCAATTGTAGGAATTACGGAAAGTCATCCACTGCATTCCCTCGGCTAGAACACAACGATACAGTATCACAAATGGCGCATTTTATGAGGAAGTAAAGTTTCCCTAACTTGATTGCACGCCAAACAAATGTTAGCAAACCATTGTCTAGCAGCATAGTTAAGCTAGTTACTAAAGAAATCAAATTGGAATCGATTCAAATTTCTACCTTTCCAGATAGACAGATAATGTTATCTTTCTCTTGTAATACACGCAATAATAAACAGCTTCATATATATATAGCCTCAAGAATAAATTGTTATTATTAGTAAAAAGGGTGGCAAAAAAACCCCAGAGGTTATCAAATCAGCCACCCTTTAATTAAAATTATAACAAGAATATTTAGAGACGAAATAAGCATACATTGAGAATATCAAACTGAAATAACTCTCTATAAACACTAGCGAATCGAATTTCAAGATTTCGAATTCGGATGGAATAGGAATTCAGGTTTTAAGATTTAGTGATAAATTTCAAGTCAACAAAAAAACTCGATTTAGCTCTGAGTTGATAAAGAATTAAAAAAAATATAAATGGAGATTTTACCGCTAAATTGTGCCGGAAGTTTCAAAAGTTTTAATGATATAAAGGACGAATGTGATTGAAATGATGAGTTCTTCTAATTAATGGTTCTAGAATCAAGTTGAATTTAAACTAGTTGACAATGTTTCTGACGTGGTCAGAAACTGAAGATTTTGCAAACAATAGTTGTAAAATTCAGCCTTAAAAATGAAGAGATGACAGCCTTTTTAAAAAATGCTCTTTTCTTTTATTGAATTGCTTGAATACACGGAAAGTGCATTTCACCACGAAGTCTCAGCATTTAACTGTTCAGCCCATCACCCACGGGTCAAAGGTCAACAATCTTGGTATAACTTACATCATTGAGTTTGCCTCATCGAGGCCTTGCATTTGATATACAACAAGCTGCTTTTGGTAGACCCCGGAGGGCATTTGTCTCCTCGACCCCTATTTTGCCCCTAACTGGGTCACAGGTTAATGATTCACACTGTAACTTACACCATTCGATTCGCCTCATCGCGACCTTTCATTTGGTATGCTACATGGTACTATTCTAAGACACTTGATGCACTTCAGTTCCCGACCCATTTTTCAGTTTTTGTCCCTTGATGGGGTCACCGGCTAACTATTCTCATTGTAACCTTTGCCATTCGATCCGCCTCATCGAGACCTTTCATTTGATATTGCTACAAGCTACCTTTGCTCAATACTTGGTGCACTTCAGTTCCCGACCCATTTTTCGGTTTTTACCCTCTTTGAGGCCTTTCATTTGATATGCTACATGGTACTATTCTAAGACACTTGATGCATTTCTGTTCCCGACCCTTTGGTTTTTGCCTCCTAGCGGAAAGTTTCTCCCGCCTTCAAATCACCCACATTTTGCCATATCCAACAACTTGGCTCCACTTAACCACATACCAAATATTGTCACCTTAGCTCAAAAACTGTGGAAATAGATGGATCCTAAAGAAAAATAAATGAAGACGCGACCGCTTCGTGACCTTTGACCCGGCAACTCGGGTCGTGTGTATACGTACCTATCTTTGGCCAGAGAGTGTACCCTGTGAATTTTGTGTCCCTAGCACTCAGCATGTAAAAGGTCACAAATTAGAGGCACCCCAAATTTTGCATTTAGGCCCCTCACCCGGGCATTTAAAGCTTGTCAGGTTTTTAAAACCCCAGGTACATACCTCCCCCACAGTGCTCAAATACTTGTGAAAAAAAATTAGAAAAAACCAAAAGCCCTAGGAGGAGATGCGACCTAACGGAAAAACTGACCGTTGCCCACTGTCCTTCCCCCCTTGATCAGTGGTCACTGGTTGTTATACTGTTGTACGTCCTCCGCCCAGGGCTACCAACCCTGTGAGTTTGGTGACCCCAGCTTGCAAAACTTACGAGTTATTAAGCGTTAAAGTGGCGGAGAATAAATAGATAATAATAAAAATAATAACTCAATGGAAAACAGTAAGATTTTGCTGTAGCAATAACAAAATCGTAATAAAAAGTAATCCAGGAGTTAGCAAAGTCAAGCAGCATCGGGCCTGATAGTAATTCGATGAGTGACTATTTAGTAAACTGTTTTTCTTATTTTTTGCACTCTAATGTTTGATAGCAAACATTGTATAGCATCTTCTGTATTATACTCAGATGCAAAAATCAAGCAGCATTGGGCCTGATAGTAATTAGATGAGTGACTGCTTAGTAAACTGTTTTTCTTATTTCTTGCACTCTAGTGTTTCATAGCAAGCGTTGTATAGCATCTTCTGTATTGTGTTCAGATGCAAAAATCAAGCAGCATTGGGCCTGGTAGTAATTAGATGAGTGACTGCTTAGTAAATGTATAGCATCTTCGGTATTGTGCTCAGATGTAAAAATCAAGCAGCATCAGGCCCGATAGTAATTAGATGAGTGACTGCTTAGTAAACTGTTTTAATGGGCCAACAGAACGTTAATTCATGTTTTAATACGTGCAGAATTAACACAAAGTGATTTCCATTCAAAATTGTCATTTCATTCTACTAAGTGGCACCAAGCATTGTCAGGTGTATTAAAATGCATCAAGGAGTGTCAAGGAAAGCGTTAAACGCGTCAAGTAGCATCAAGAGTGGCACCAAGCATTGTCAGGGGTATTAAAATGCATCAAGGAGTGTCAAGGAAAGCGTTAAACGCGTCAAGTAGCATCAAGAGTGGCACCAAGCATTGTCAGGGGTATTAAAATGCATCAAGGAGTGTCAAGGAAAGCGTTATACGCGCCAAGTAGCATTAAGAGTGGCACCAAGCATTGTCAGGGGTATTAAAATGCATCAAGGTGTGTCAAGGAAATCATTAAACGCACCAAATAGCATCAAAAGTGTCAAGTCTTTACATTAAGGTCAATAATGGTGACAAGCCGTGACTTTACATCAAACCGTCTCTGTATGTTCATCACTTAGCGGGACCGAAAAGCCCTTGACGCTTCTTGACACTCCTCCGCACTAATTAGCAGTATTTTTATTGCCTGTTAGAGAAGTATTGCCACGAAATGAAGAGTGTGGTTTTACCGATTATGTACATATGAAATTGATTTGTAATGTTTAACATCTGGTACAGCCAACGTTGCCAACAAGTCGGTCACGGCGCCGGCAACTCGTGACTAACGCTACTAATGTTTCACTTTCACCGATGCGAAGCTGTTTATTCGAATGTGTTATGCGAAGTTTACCCATTCCGATTCTCTAGTTACAGCATAGCTTACCAATTAAATATAATCTGTTGAAGTTTAAGATGTCAACTGCAGGAAATGCACTGCGGCTTAACCTGAAACCCGAAACTTCGACGTTTTTGCGATTACTAGTCGCCCGAGCAAATGCTATCTGTTCTTTCACTCTCTGTAGAATGGTTAGTTTAAACATTATTTATTATAGGATTGGATCAGACAGTTTGAACAACATGATTTAGGATCCTCACCACAACAGACTTTATACACTATTTACAAGAACATTTACAGTAAGAATAGACTATAACTACACAAGCTGACAAGTTTTACTACAAGATTACATTAGACATTAGTAACATTTACAGTAAGAATTGACTATAACTACACAAGCTGACAAGTTTTACTGCAAGATTACATTAGACATTAGTAACATTTACAGTAAGAATAGACTATAACTACACAAGCTGACAAGTTTTACTACAAGATTACATTAGACATTAGTAACATTTACAGTAAGAATTGACTATAACTACACAAGCTGACAAGTTTTGCTACAAGATTACATTAGACATTAGTAACACTTACAGTAAGAATAGACTATAACTACACAAGCTGACAAGTTTTGCTACAAGATTACATTAGACTTTAGTAACACTTACAGTAAGAAGTGACTATAACTGCACAAGCTGACAAGTTTTACTACAAGATTACATTAGACATTAGTAACATTTACAGTAAGAATTGACTATAACTACACAAGCTGACAAGTTTTGCTACAAGATTACATTAGACATTAGTAACATTTACAGTAAGAATAGACTATAACTACACAAGCTGACAAGTTTTGCTACAAGATTACATTAGACATTAGTAACACTTACAGTAAGAAGTGACTATAACAACACAAGCTGACAAGTTTTACTACAAGATTACATTAGACATTAGTAACACTTACAGTAAGAATTGACTATAACTACACAAGCTGACAAGTTTTGCTACAAGATTACATTAGACATTAGTAGAAAATGACGGTTAGAAAATATTAATGTACGAATATTTAAGACTCTGATGCATTTCATATCAGACAGAAATTACTGGAAGCGTTTAGTACGTAATATAAAGTCACGTATGCATTGGAATATTTTACAGTTAGTAACAGTTAAATTCATCTTTTCCGAATAATAACAACTTCAACAGATCATTAGTTCCTAAGGCAGCTATATTAAGGTTTTCGGGCAGAAGTATTTCACTTAATTTATCAAACGTAACAACCCTAGTTTGTTGATACAATGGGCAGTGCAACAAAAAGTGTTCAACAGACGCAAATCGAAATCCACAGTTACAATTCGGCAACATTGGATGACCGTTATTATCTTTACAGCCTTTAGAGAAAATGTCGTAGTTTAGCTAGTTTAGTCTGTAGAATGGTTATATTATGTTTGTAGCTGTAGAGGCTAGTAGGACAGAGCCCAAAGACGGGAATGAATAGATTAACATACATTAGGTCTTTGCTTGAAGTTTCTAGACTTATGACTTGCTGTTTAAGGTCACAACCTTGACCTTTCTTCTCTGTGACCTCGGTGATTGGCCTTGTGGCTCTGCAAATGTATCTATCCTGGTGAATTTTCTAGACAGTTCAACACGCACCTTGGCATGGTATTTTTTTATCATGACGTATGCAAGATTAAATAAGTTATGTAATTACCATGACCGTTTACATTTTAATCGGATTCGTTAAGTTGTGCTGTCACCTTGACCTTTTACCTTGTGGATTCATTAAGTTGTGTTGTGACCTTGACCTTTTACCTTTTGACCAGATTCAGCAAATTGTTTTGCGACTTGACCTTTTATTTTTTGAGCAGATTTAATAAGTTATGCATTTACCGTGATCATTTACATTTTAATCAGATTCATTAAGTTGTGCTGTGACCTTGACCTTTTACCTTTTGATCGGATTCATCAAATTGTTTTGCCACTTGACCTTTTATTTGTTGAGCACATTTAATTAGTTATGCAATTTTAATCGGATTTTTTAAGTTGTGTTGTGACCTTGACCTTCCTATTTTTTGATCTGATTAATCATGTCACTTTTGACCTTGACCTGCTTTACTGAGTTACGCCGTGACTTCGCTTTTGAAATAAATGGAACTCACCAGATGTTTTGTCCATAACTTGCAGGATAATGGATAATTGTGGGTGTTGATTTAGCCATTCCACCAATACGACATGTTATTTCAATTTCTTCCGGCGCATTTCTCAGCCTGAAATTGCACCGATGTCATTGGGAAAGTTTATGGTTAGCGTTAGAAATCTGGTAACCGTAGAACTTTGACATTGAATTCCTCCACTCACTCCACTCGTAGGAACCCGGACACAACGGGAGCAGGTGCACCGTGTAGTCGAGGGTTCATCTAGTGAAGGGGCACTCGTAACGTATCGATAACCTCGGCGTTATAGACGTCATTTTCCTTTATTAAAACCAAAGTTTCCTTGTTTGCTTGCTGTGCAAATAAGCACACTGCGTAGAGTCAATATTGGTCTCAAATACGTTGATTTTTCTGTGTGGTTTGTTTGTGTGTTTGTAATTTCATTGAATTCGATGTAGTTCAGCTGCTGAGGGCTTGTGCGGGGGTGCGTGCTTCGTGCGGCCGTCATTTATTTCTGTAGAAATGTTTACGTCATTTTAAAATATTATTGGTGGTCGTGTGTGGCACGTGTTCAACTGTTGTTGTGATTGTAGCATTTGTAAGTGCCAAGGATCGAAAGAGGGTTTATAATTTGAGTGTTTTTTGCCGTGTTCTAAAGGAGAAGTAGTCGGCGCTTTATTTTTGTGTGTTTAATAAAATCTGAAAAGACAGCAACGATGGTATATGGTATTCCAATACGGGAAATCTTTTCTATTTTTGTTTTAATAAAATCTGAAAAGACAGTAAGAAAGAAAACATCTTAGGAAGTACCAACAACAGGAAAACAATGGTATATGGTATTCCAATGCGGGAAATCTTTTCTATTTTTGTTTTAATAAAATCCGAAAAGACAATAACAAAGAAAACATCTCGGGAAGTACCAAAACCAGGAAAACGATGGTATATGGTATTCCAATGCGGGAAACCTTTTCTATTTTTGTTTTAATAAAATCCGAAAAGACAATAACAAAGAAAACATCTCGGGAAGTACCAAAACCAGGAAAACAATGGTATATGGTATTCCAATGCGGGAAACCTTTTCTATTTTTGTTTTAATAAAATCCGAAAAGACAATAACAAAGAAAACATCTCGGGAAGTACCAAAACCAGGAAAACAATGGTATATGGTATTCCAATGCGGGAAACCTTTTCTATTTTTGTGTGTTTAATAAAATCCGAAAAGACAATAACAAAGAAAACATCTCGGGAAGTACCAAAACCAGGAAAACAATGGTATATGGTATTCCAATGCGGGAAATCTTTTCTATTTTTGTTTTAATAAAATCCGAAAAGACAATGACAAAGAAAACATCTCGTGAAGTACCAAAACCAGGAAAACAATGGTATATGGTATTCCATTGCGGGAAACCTTTTCTATTTTTGTTTTAATATAATCCGAAAAGACAATAACAAAGAAAACATCTCGGGAAGTACCAAAACCAGGAAAACAATGGTATATGGTATTCCAATGCGGGAAACCTTTTCTCTCACTAAATGCTATTAAAGTTCCAAATGTTAGTTTTTTTTGCTGAATGGAAATTATGTTACTCTCAGCTAACTTTCAAGTTGTTGAAGAATTAGGAATTTTGAACCCTCTTCATTTATTATGCAAATGAATGTGAAATTTCGCCGTAACTCTTTGCCTCTACGCTTTATTTGAACCGAAAAGCCGAGAGCTTCTTCCGTATTTCTCTAACATGAAGGCTGTGTTTAAATTAAACTGATTATTGGTGCTTTTATGTCAAAGATTTCTGCTATGATGAAAGTGCAATACTGAAAGTTTATGTTTCTGTAATATTGTTATTGTTTTATTGGCAAATTTTATTATTGCACCCAATAAAATCACAATTACTGCAACATCATATGGAGATTTAAAGCGCAAGAAAACCCTTCATAAAGCTTGAAAAATTCGTTTTGAAATTTTATATCACTTACATCCTGCCTTTTTGCATGCAGGACTTCAATCGGCAGTCACGCTGTATAAAACATGTAAATTTAAACTCCCGCGATGACCGTTAGACGCAGCCATTTTCACGACAGGTCATTTGAAACAAGTTTAGATAACATTTTGTAAAGTTTGAAAAACAATCAGAGCATTCGTAGCGCACAAGTCACTAACTAAATAAAATTTTAATTCGTCTTGTCAATAAGATTAAAAATACGTTTTTTGGTTAGTGAGTGGTGCACCCTGGAGAGTGAGTCAGCGACGTTCTACCAATTGATGAAAACATTTTAAATAATTAATAATTTTCTTTTCTAGTTACATAAGTCTTTCTAGTAGGTAAGCGAAAATCTAAGTAATATAGATTTGCACGGAAAGTCTTTTGAGATACAATTTAACATCGCCTTTTCTTCCCTTGATTTACGTTTGGTACATGACGTCATGTAATGGCGACTTCGGAACAGTATTGCGGGAGATTTAAAATGAAAACAAACTAAAATTCCTTTCAGTGCGAGTAAGATATACCCTTAAAATTGCTATAAAGTAATATAATTTTTTAAGGCGATTTTTCTGAAACCTACTTCAGGTACCCCTTTTCTTTTCCTTTAATATTTACTATGTCTAGAAATGCTTTTGTACTTCGTCTTTGTGATCGTCTTTGTTATAAATTAATTCAAATTATATTTACAGAAATACATGTACTGAGTTAATCGTTATATAAATTATAGTATAAAATATGTATATATTTTAAATTTATTCTTAATAGGTGTTGTGAAAGTTAAAATTGTGGTTTTGATGTATATATGTAAAAGTTAGACAACTGAAACACTACTACTACTACTACTACTACTACTACTACTACTAGTACTACTACTACTACTACTACTAGTACTACTACTACTAGTAGTAGTAGAATATGTATGTACAAATTGGCATTATGTATAATCTTGTTATCACAAATAGCTATATTTTGTAAACGAACCCCTGCAAATAGAGGGGAAACAATGTATTTATTGTTTAATAAAAAGACTTATAATAATAATAATAATAATAATAATAATAATAATAAAAAAAAAAAAAAAAAAAAAAAAAAAAAAAAAAAAAAAAAAAAAAAAAAACAACAACAATAATAATAATAATAATAATAATTTGTGATCGCGACATTGTTCAGTCATTTCTCTGGTATTCCACGGCCATTTTTTCCATTAGATGCTCTTGTGTTTTATGTGACGTCTTGCACTCGAGAATTTGAAAGGTTTTTAGTGCAGATGAGAAAAATAAACGTTTCCCTAATCTCCTCCTGGTAATCCCATCTCATCCGCGACGGGCAGCTGTTGCTTGTAAAAAGGAACTCCGCGTGATTTCCGCGCCTCCGCGTTTTCTCCACAATTTCGTTACGTAAGCAGAAATTCGTGATAAGCCATTGATGGGAAGGAGGCAGAAGACAGATTTAACGTGTACCGCTTATGATAATAAACACAAGTCGACCGGAGATGCGTTATGATTACGAAATGCAAAGCCCTGCCAGCATTCCAGAAGCTGGGATATTGTTGCGATGGGTTGCTGAAGCATCGCGAGGGCACCGCCATTGACTAATGACAAGGATGAGGAAGCTGGGATATTGTTGCTGAAGCATCGCGAGGGCACCGCCGCCCCATGTGTTCCGCTGACAACCATTGACTAATGACAAGGATGAGGAAGCTGGGATAATTGTGTTCTTCGTGTTACTGGTGTTAGTGGCAAAGATGCTCGTTTTCCCCACATGTGTGATTATTTGCATAACTGCTGCTTCTGTTTGGTACGCGAAAATTCGTCTTATTTTATATAGTTTTACGTGCCGTGCTAAATTCTTTGTCTCATTCTGCACCACTTAAAATGATTCTTTGTAAAGTTTTCTGTTTATTGTAATATTGTAAAGCGGTTGTACTCGCAGTGCTAATGTGTTTTGTTATTAAAGCCTTGAAGTTTTGAAGTTTTTCTGCCTAACTGTGAATTGGTTGCCAGTGCACTTATTCTGACAACTAGGTGAAGTATGTGATGCATGTGTGGAATGCATAAGTTGTCCAGTGGTTAAATGCTGATGGGATGATTTAAAACGATGTTTGTTTAATCAATTTCAACGCTTTATGTAATTGTGTTTTTAGAAATTGTGTTATCGTGTGAATTGGCTGAAATAATTTTGATAACTAATCCTAGCTTTTTAGGTGAACTACAGTGTCAAATAATATTTTCATTTTTCTGTCTCTTTGAACTAACTACAATGTAGAACAACGTTTTCATTGTTCTATATTTTTGGTGAAAAGTACAATGTAAAACAATGTTTTCATTGTTCTGTCTTTTTGGACAAACCACAGTGTAAAACAATGTTTTCATTGTTCTGTCTTTTTGGACAAACCACAGTGTAAAACAATGTTTTCATTGTTCTGTCTTTTTGAGCAAACCACAGCGTAAAACAATGTTTTCATTGTTCTGTATTTTTGGAGAAAACTGCAGTGTAAAACAAGTTTTCATTGTTCTGTCTTTTTGGACAAACTGCAGTGTAAAACAAGTTTTCATTGTTTTGTCTTTTTGGAGAAAACTACAATGTAAAACAATGTCTTTATTGTTCTGTATTTTTGGAGAAAACTACAATGTAAAACAATGTTTTTATTGTTCTGTATTTTTGAACAAACTACAATGTAAAACAATGTTTTCATTATTCTGTCATTTTGAACAAACTGCAGTGTAAAACAATGTTTTTATTGTTCTGTATTGTTGGGGAAACTACAATGTAAAATAATGTTTTCATTGTTCTGTCTTTTTGAACAAACTGCAGTGTAAAACAATGTTTTCATTGTTCTGTCTTTTTGGGCAAACCACAGTGCAAAACAATGTTTTCATTGCTCTGTATTTTTGAACAAACTGCAGTATAAAACAATGTTTTCGTTGTTTCTGCTTCTAAAGTGCCTAAAGTTAAGCAACGGTGAAGCAGGTCAGTAAATGGATAGATAACTTCATGAAAAATTGTTTATGGACATTTTTAATCTTTGTCCGACTATTTACCTGGCTGAGGGTGAATGTGTAGTCATCCAAATGTCGCAGTCAGTTCGTCATTCATCTTGGAGATTATCTATATTCAGTAGCTAGATTCTTGTCCTGCCACAGGTACTGCCACTGCCACTGAGTACTGGATTCCAACTCACAAAGTGTTCGACTGTGTAAGAAGTATCCCGTAGTTCATTAGGCTGCGAAAAACTGTTGTTGAAAGGCTGTCTTATTAGCAAAACTGTGTGAGAGATTTTCTATTGCTGTGTGTGTTTTTATGGTTTACTTTAGCAGCAGAACACGTCTTGTAGAAAACTGCTAACTGTCATGTTTTGCTTGCGTACAAGAAACCAGATAGTAAGACGAAAAGATGAGCGCCAACTCAATGGTTTTTACCGTTGCAAAGTTTTGAGTTTGAATTTATATTCCTAGCCTAGAGACGTTAGAGTGAAGATTGAATGTTTGTGGTGAGTGCGCTAAATCCGGATCCCGACCGACTGTTTTAAGCCCTCTAGAGGCGAAGTCGTGAACTTTTGTAGCCGAGTCACGTTGACCTCTGCTGCTCGGCTTCTGGTTTATGACGTTTTGTTTTGCAGCAATTTGCTATTTCATCTGCATGCGTTTTTAAAAGCTATCAGTTCATAGTGGTTTATCTTTCTCGTCAATAGATGTCGCCAGGTTAAGCATAATGTACCATCATTAGCACTGTTTACATGTTGGTGTCGCCATCTGCGAAAATTTGCATTGAATTCCTTCCTACTATTGATTACTAAATAATGAATGTAAATTATTAATTATTTAGTAATTAATTATAAATTATTAATAGTTAATGTAAAATTTATAATCTTAATTTTATTTTGAGATTGTTAGTTTTATGGTAGAATAAATCACAGTTCTTGAATTTTTGAAATTAAACTTGTTGTAAAGAAAGAAAATGTGAAAAAAAACCGGCTTGAGTTTGAACCAGCAACTTTTGGATTACAGATTCCTATCGTTAGACGTATTTCTAATGAACAGCGCCGATCTCGGATTTTGTAACTCATGGTTTCCTTCTATAAAGCGTAGTTCACACTGTGTTTCATCATCTGATTTTAATTTTCCATGTTTTTAAATTTATAAGCTTTAAATTTAGTCCATTAATTGAATTAAATCTGAATTACTTGGTGATTGTTGACTTATTGTTCTTATAATATCAGATTTCTTACTAGTGGCAAAAGAATCAACTTCTACAAGTTTTGCTTTCACTAATGGGGAAAAACAGAATTATACAGTGTGTCCCGAAAAAACGTTCCATGCAAAGTTATATTACTCAGCATTGCACTTACATGTTTCAAACATACGTAAGTGACAAAGAAAATTCTTAAGAATTTAAAACTTTTGTGCCACCCTGTAAAACGTCACTGCAACACCATCGCAGCGTGCACCGCTGGTTCACACATTGTTATTCGTATTGGCAAAATAACGTAACTTAAACTTTTGCTTAGTTGGTGACTTGTGCACTAACTTTAATGTTCAAACTTTAACGCAGTATTTTCTAAACTTGTTTCAAACGAGTTACCGTAGAAATGGCTGCTTCTAACAGCCATGGCGGGTGTTTAAATTACAAATTTTATACAGCGTTGCTGTTAATCCAAGTTGTGAATAAGACAGCGTGGGTGTGTTACAAAATTTCAAACCCCCATAAATAACTGAAAAAAATGTAAAAGGTTTGACTGATATTGAATTTGAACCGGGGACTCTTGCGCATAAGAGCCCAATAATTCGTTTAATCTGTAGACCAGCCAGGTTCATATAATCATTGGTTGAACTAAAGTGTACTAAAGGTTTAAATTGTATAAAGTTGCATATATAAGTTATCGTATGTTTTAACGAATTTATATGAATTATAACGAATTTATATGAATTATAACGAATTTATATGAATTATAACGAATTTATATGAATTATTTATCATTTCAGCCAAAGAATAAAGAATTAGAGGAACGATTAGCAAAATTAACCGTTAACGAGGGAATCGAATATAAACCGTGTGATAACGCCATTCACAGCAGCTCGTCACATGAAGCTACGCCAGAGCCATCTAGCGATGTGCGTCAGAATCAATCAGCACAGCTACCTGCAGCAAAACCGCCAAAGTCGCTTTCTGTGGACAGTGCCATGACGTCCAGTGTCGATAGCGATCATGTGGTGTCATCTAGTGAGAAAAAACCAAACAAACTCGTGCGCATTGCTTCACCAGGTGGAGACTCTGTGTTGTCTCCGTCCAGCGATAGCGTCTTACCCGATTCTACGGATAACGGGGACATAAGTGACTCCTCTCCGTCTAGTTCAAATTCTCCGATTGACATCACATTAAAGGTAATGATTACGTTTTGCATTTGCTCAATTTATTCCTTAAAGCACAAGAAATCCCTCCATTTACAACTTAGAAAATTCGTCTTGAAATTTTATACCACTTACATACTGCCTTTTTCCATATTAGACTTGCGTCGGCAGTAACGCTGTATAAAACTTGTAAATTTAAACTCCCGCGATGACCGTTAGACGCAGCCATTTTAGTGGTAGGTCGTTTGAAGCAAGTTTAGATAACATTAAGTAAAGTTTGAAAAAATAATCAGAGCATTCGTAGCATACATGTTACTAATTAAGTAAAATTTTTAATTACTGTATCTTGTCAATAAGATTAAAAATACGTTTTTGGTTAGTGAGTGGCGCACCCTGGAGGGTGAGTCAGCGATATTTTACCAATTTGCACAAACATTTTAAATTTTTATTTGTAGTTACATAAGTCTTTTAAGCAGGTATGTATAGAATGCTAAGTATATAGATTTGCACGGAAAGTTTTTTGGAACATAATTTAACATTTCCTTTTCTTCCCCTGATTTATGTTTGCATAAGTGACGTCATGTAATGCACCATCAGAACAGTATTGTGCAAGATTTAAAATGAAAACAAACGAAAATTCTTTTCAACGCGAGTACGACATACTCATAAAATTGCTGTAAAGTAGTATAATATTTTAAGGCGATTTTTCTGAAACCTACTTCAGCTGCGCCGTTTCTTTTCCTTTAATTCCTGAATCCGTTTAGTATGTTTTACGCTTCTGCCGTAACTCCGGATAGTTTTTGTTTAAAGTTGCGTGAACTAGATTTTTTAAAGAGGCAGCAGAGTCCAGTGTCCTCGGCATAACCCTCGCGCAACTCAATGTAACCCTCGCGCAACTAATTTTTCCTCCAAATTTTTTGAAAAGCACCGATCGACTCTCTCCTGGCTTCGCTTCGATTCTGCCGATCATTTTACAACTGCATGTGTCGTAATTTGTTAACAGATTCGCGCCGGTGTCGCCAAGAAAAGTTTACGTACCCCGGTTTGGTCGTTTTCGGGTTAACCATCTGCCCTTTGTAAACATAAACAAGCTCCTAGTGAAGACTGGTGGTGAAAAATGCGAGGAGGCTGTCGTAAGAGCTCGGGGGTATTATCACTTGAACCGCACGGCTTTGCTAAACTGGGATATAGATTTGCGGAACAATCGTGTAAACATTTGCGGTTGAAGAGGCGAATTTTTTACCGTGTGATCACTAGCAAAGTTCATGTGATTTGTGCTTGTTGCGGAATTGCAAGTGTTTTTGAGTGTTTTTGTAATTATTACTGTTCTATCCTGTGCATTTCTTTGACATTTGCAGTTGAAGAGGCGAATTTTTTACTGTGTGATCACTAGCAAAGTTCATGTGATTTGTGCTTGTTGAAGTGGTGCAAGTGTTTTTGAGTGTTTTTTAATTATTACTGTTCTATCCTGGGCATTTCTTTGACATTTGCGGTTGAAGAGGCGAATTTTTTACCGTGTGATCACTAGCAAAGTTCATGTGTACCTTGAAGTACGTGTGATTAGAAAGTGTGGTATTATTATTTTCCGTTTCTCTTATCTGCACGTCTCGTTTTTATTATTTTATTACACCCCATTTATTACGTTTTGTTTCATTATTAGGATAGCTACAGTTTACGATTGGGTCCGGTCTTCCTTTATCAAGTCACTTAGAACGACTACTAGCCCAAGAATTGCAGTTAGCACACCATAAATAGTTACAGTGAATGTTAGCTGTTGTCTAACAAACCACAAACAGTTGCAGTGAATGTAAACTGTTGTGTAACACACCACAAACACTTGTGCCAACAGAAAGTGATCATTAAATGATACAATAACATTCAAGAATGATGAATAGCACTGAGCCATGCTAACATGTAGCAACCTTCAAGGTCCCATTACATTTTTGTTGATATTGAGGCTTTATAGAGTATTCCACCCACTCCTTTCTGCAGGTAACAGCAAGTTCTTTTCTTCCTGAAGATAGATTTGGTTGAAGATTTTTATTTATCGTAGCTATTCAAGTTATTTCTAGTTTGCCAGGTGGTTTTTCCAAGGTTTTAAGGCTTCCTTTAAGACGATTCTTACTGGTGCTTCATTTGGTAAACTTAGAAGATGTCCTAGCCATCTTAATCTTCGGATCTTGAATTCCAAGGAATTTCTTTCTAGTGTGTAAATCTTCATTTTTGATTATGTATAGCCATCTTTTCTTTAAAACGTTCCTTAGAAGACTTCTATAAAACATGACAATCTGCTTTTCTTGACTAATAATCAAACCCCATGTTTCACTGTTGTACACAAATATGTCGTAAGTATTAAATAACGGGGATTTGGATTTTTGTGAACACCGAAGGAAATTATTTGTGGACCAGGGGTCATTTGTGTCCACAAGAAATCAGAGCATGTCCACAAAAGTCAGGAAAATTTTGTGGACAAATTCCACGAACGTTGTGCTAAAATTTGAATTTGTGGACGTAAGTTTCAAAGCTAAAAGAGTCGATATCATCGTGAAATATCTTGTGTAAGCATTGCTTTATTGAGCATTCAGTCAAGTGTTACCAATTCTGGCATCAATAGATAATCAAAGTCGCCAGTGAGCTTCGGGATCACAGCTCGTTCCTTGTCGATTCCATCACTGGACAATATGAACGCGCAGACTTTATCCCGTTGCAAGCGGCTCATGACATGCGTTGTGGTCAGCTTTACGAGGCTGTTCCAAGGTTCTTGTAATGATAGAAACCCTCCAAACATCCACAAGGGGCAGGGCTGTTTCCAAGGTTCTTGTAATGATAGAAACCCTCCAAACATCCACAAGGGGCAGGGCTGTTTCCAAGGTTCTTGTAATGATAGAAACCCTCCAAACATCCACGAGAGGCAGGGCTGTTTCCAGTGTTCTTGTAACGATAGAAACCCTCCAAACATCCACGAGGGGCAGGGCTGTTTCCAATGTTCTTGTAATGATAGAAACCCTCCAAACATCCACGAGGGGCAGGGCTGTTTCCAATGTTCTTGTAATGATAGAAACCCTCCAAATATCCACAAGGGGCAGGGCTGTTTCCAATGTTCTTGTAATGATAGAAACCCTCGAATTTTTTACCGTGTGATCACTAGTAAAGTTTATGTGATTTGTGCTTGTTGAGGAATTGCAAGTGTTTTTGAGTGCTTTTGTAATTATTACTGTTCTATCCTGGGCATTTCTTTGACATTTGAGGTTGAAGAGGCGAATTTTTTACCGTGTGATCACTAGCAAAGTTCATGTGATTTGTGCTTGTTGAGGTGGTGCAAGTGTTTTTGAGTGTTTTTGTAATTATTACTGTTCTATCCTGGGCATTTCTTTGACATTTGAGGTTGAAGAGGCGAATTTTTTACCGTGTGATCACTAGCAAAGTTCATGTGATTTGTGCTTGTTGGGGTGGTGCAAGTGTTTTTGAGTGTTTTTTAATTATTACTGTTCTATCCTGGGCATTTCTTTGACATTTGAGGTTGAAGAGGCGAATTTTTTACCGTGTGATCACTAGCAAAGTTCATGTGATTTGTGCTTGTTGAGGTGGTGCAAGTGTTTTTGAGTGTTTTTGTAATTATTACTGTTCTATCCTGGGCATTTCTTTGACATTTGAGGTTGAAGAGGCGAATTTTTTACCGTGTGATCACTAGCAAAGTTCATGTGATTTGTGCTTGTTGAGGTGATGCAAGTGTTTTTGAGTGTTTTTGTAATTATTACTGTTCTATCCTGGGCATTTCTTTGACATTTGAGGTTGAAGAGGCGAATTTTTTACCGTGTGATCACTAGCAAAGTTCATGTGATTTGTGCTTGTTGAGGTGGTGCAAGTGTTTTTGAGTGTTTTTGTAATTATTACTGTGCTATCCTGGGCATTTCTTTGACATTTGAGGTTGAAGAGGCGAATTTTTTACCATGTGATCACTAGCAAAGTTCATGTGATTTGTGCTTGTTGAGGTGATGCAAGTGTTTTTGAGTGTTTTTGTAATTATTACTGTTCTATCCTGGGCATTTCTTTGACATTTGAGGTTGAAGAGGCGAATTTTTTACCGTGTGATCACTAGCAAAGTTCATGTGATTTGTGCTTGTTGGGGTGGTGCAAGTGTTTTTGAGTGAGTAAACCAGTTTTTGAGTGACTGTGTCCATAATAGGCAGTCCATATTTTGTCCAATTCTTCCAATATCCGTAAAAGCAAGGTCCGGCAAATCGACATGAGTGCATTTGGGGCGATTTTTGCGTAATAAAAGTGGTTGCTATGTTGCGTTTGTTAACGATATTATTGTATGATTCTAAATATTGTATTTGACTTACACAGTTAGAGTCAAAATTCTTCGTCTTTTCAGGATGATCTGTTTCTAAAGCCGTACGACGGTAGCCACCCGCCGCCGCTGCCCACCCCGAAAAGAGCTGTGACGATAAACTTGCATAGAAACATGAGCGATACCATGTTTGAGATTGAGAAACATCGGCAGCAGGTTTTAGAGAGAGAAGGTGTGCCATTTTTATTTTCTCGGATGAAGTGTACAGTTTATTTTATTTAGTTTTTAAACTAATTAATAAATTGGCTATGAATTGTTTTACCAAAATCCAAAACTGCAGTATAGCAGATGAGAAGTGATTTTTGTGTTGGTTACCCATCCATATACTAATCATGGCTGGTGTTGCAAAACTACAATCACTACGCACACACAATAAGCGCTTGGCCATTCCCACTGCCCTGACAAGAGCAAGTTGGTGTCATTCCATACACTAACCAGGTCTAGCAGTATATAACTACAGTCACACCATAAACAATTAAATTTCACCCGCAAAAGGGTAATAATCTTTGAGCAAGACCTTTCCAAATAATTTGCAAAGAGCTTTTGAAGGCTCCCACGTTTAAAGAATTTTACTCTTTTGGGGGAAAGGGAGATGGCGCTGAGATGCGTGCCAACCACTTAGCGCCATAGTTAAGCTACACAGATCCTGTTTGTATATGGATGGGAAGCCGAAAGGAAAGATCACTTCTGGCCGATCTTATCTGTTATACGCAGTTTACCGTGTGACGTGGCTGATTCCAATTTCGATAAAATGATCCAGTATTGTAATAGCGATGCTAGTATGTTGTATCCTAAATTGAAACTCTTTCCATGAAAATTGAATTTGGTCAGCATCGTTATTATGGTTGGTGATTCTTGCATAAAGAATCACTTTAAATTTTCAGATTATTTCCATTACTTTTTTTTCTATCACTGTGTGGGACAATCTAACAAGCCCTGCTTTTTGATTGCCCACAACACATTTACCTTCGTGTATAAGTGAACAGTGTTTGAGGCTTTTCCTGTGCAGTATTCTTATTCGTATTATGTTCATTGTAGGCCCTTTCACTAGATATTGTATATGTAACCATTGTAAATGTGCATTGTGAAATAAATGACTTATGACTTATAAAATATGAATCTTTTCAGTTGTTGTATTTTTAGTAATAGTGTCTTCATCGCCATTTGAACATTGCTTTGTGTCTTTCTCTCACAGTTGATTCAGGACAAAATTTTCCAATCCTACTCTTAACACCTCACCCCGACACCCCCCAACCCCCACCCCCGGTCTCTTTCTGTATGCATCTACAGTTCAGCATCTGCTAATACAGATAGTCTGCTTAATGTAGATGATTGTAGCTGTACCATCACCTATCAATGAGATTCAGCATCTGCTAATACGGTATAACAGATAGTCTGCTTAATGTAGATGATTGTAGCTGTACCGGCACCTATCAATGAGATTCAGCATCTGCTAATATGGTATAACAGATAGTCTGCTTAATGTAGATGATTGTGGCTGTACCGGCACCTATCAATGAGATTCAGCATCTGCTAATACGGTATAACAGATAGTTTGCTTAATGTAGATGATTGTAGCTGTACCGGCACCTATCAATGAGATTCTTTAGTTTAAAACGGGATATTGAATTGGAAAAGGTATCGTAGCCACAATCGGTTGCACGTTTAGTCACTGTTTGTGAGAATGCCGCTGCAGATGAAGCCGCCCAAAAGTCATTTTCCTTTTCTAACCAGCTCCAACATTGCCTAACTGCCGCAACTAAGCACACAACTTAATCCGGTTAAATTTATGGCACTCGTACAGATCAAAGGTGTGTCCTGTCCACCTGTTCTAATCTCTGCTGTACAATTGTTCGCTACAGGTGTACATATAATAGACGAGGAGAAGCGGAGGTTAACGGAGCTGCGGAGGAGGGCGTCGGAGGAGGTACGAGCCCAGTGGGAGGAGCGGAAACAACAGGAGTTGGTGGACGGAAATCGGAAGAGTTTTCACTCGATGGACAGTGAGGAGGAATCTAGTCCCTCTAGCAGCGAGGCTCACTCCGAAAAGGAAACCAGGTTAATTTTTACTTCATTGCAGTACAAAGGACCTTGGTTCAAATCCACGTTTTATCCCACTTTGTAACAAACTTTGTTTTCTTCATTTAATTTCAGAAATTAAATAATTATGGGCTTATTCCATCATTCTCCATATAATCTTTAAATTAAATAAATAAATAATTATTTTACTTTTTCATTCTTATTCTCAAGAACATCGTTTGCACTTCATGTGTTTAGACTGAACATTTTTAAAGTTTTGAGCTCTGCTGCTATCTAAAATTGGTTATCTTTTCCTTTAAACAAAACTTTTGGACTTACTGTTACCAATGCTTATTAATTTGCCTTTCGTTATGAAACTTCTTGAACGCTTTCTTATTGAACGTTCTGTTTCAATAATTTGTCGTTTTTTTACAATCTTGGTATTATTTGAGAAAAGTGTTCAGCGTTTCTGTGACACTTTTTACTGTCGCATGTAAATACTTTCAGCTAAATATTTTTTACTTCATTTCAAACGTCTTTATTGCCTACTTCGGGTCTGCAAAAATGTTGACGTTGAACCACAAGAAAACCCTCCACTTACATAAAGCTTTGAAAAATTCGTCTCAAAATTTTCTACCACTTGCATACTACCTTTTCGTATACATGGCTTGCGTCGGCAGTAATGCTGTAAATTTATACTCCCACGATGACCGTTAGGCTCAGCCATTTTAATGGTAGGTCATTTGAAACAAGTTTAGATAACATTAAGTAATCAGAAAAAGCAATCAGAGCATTCGTAGCATACATGTTGCTAACTAAGTAAAATTTTAAATTACTGTATCTTGTCAATAAGATACATTTTTGGCTAGTGAGTGGCGCACCCTGGAGGGTGAGTCAGTAACATTTTATCAATTGGTACAAACATTTTAAATTATTTGTCTAGTTACATAAATCTTTCCAGCAGGTAAGCGAAATGCTAAGTAATATAAATTTGCACGGAAAGTTTTTTGGGTCATAATTTAACATTTCCTTTTCTTCCCTTGATTTATGTGGCGTTCTGACGTCATGTAATGGCGCCGTCGGAACAATATTGTGGGAGATTTAAAATTCAAACAAATGAAAATTCCTTTCAGCGCGAATACGATATGTGCATAAAATTGCTGTAAAGTAGTATAATATTTTAAGGCGATTTTTTTAAAACCTACTTCAGGTGCCCCTTTTCTTGTCCTTTAATTAAGTGAGTTTGACATTATAGACACCAGTAAAAATTGCCTTAAAGGAAGCCTTAAAACCTTGCAAAAAACCAGCTGGGAAATCAAAAAACAACTTGGATAGCTGAGATAAATAAAGATGTTCAACAACTTCAAGCAAATCTATCTTTAGAAGTTGAAGAACTTATGCTGTTAGCTGCAGATAGGAGTGGGTGGAATACTCTAAAAAATGTTAATGCCTCAATGTCTACAATAGATTTAATGGGATTTTTAAAATAGGTTGTAGTTCATCATTTTTGAATGTTATTGTATCATTTAAAGAACACTTTCTGTTGGCACAAGTGTTTGTGGTGTGTTACTTAACAGTTGACATTCACTGTAACTGTTTGTGGTGTATTACACAGCAGTTGACATTCACCATAACTGTTTGTGGCGTGTTACACAACAACTGACATTCACCGTAATGTATTTATGGTGTATGAACAGCAATTCTTTAGCCATTCGTCCATGTAAGTCATTTGATAAAGGAAAACAGGACCCACTCGTAAACTGTAGTTGAAAACAATCAACCCTATAAAATATTGAAAATTTTCAAGAATGACTTACTTGAAAAAATTATTACCACCAAAACCTAATTTCATAATTTTGCCTTCAAGCGGCTATTTCACCAATCGCTAGTTAGATGGGCACTGCGCCCACATCTGAGAAATGCATTGAACAAAAGACAGGTGCTGTACCTGTCAGTTCAAATGTTGTATTTCACACTGAATAGGCTTACAGTAGCTCTGTACTTTAATTTTTGCTTTCGCAAACACCTTCATGGAATGTTTATGCTGAAAATAATGTTCATTTGTGCCATCATCATTAGCTGGGCTCACCGCCCATTAATTAAGTTTTTAATCTATTATTAAATTATCACAAACGCTTCAGAGATGTCATAGGTCTTAAATTGTGTGGTTTTTACTGTACTTCAAAATGTGGTAGGATATGAAAAATCTTGCAGTTTTCCTTTAAAAAACAAATGTGTGCCCATTTCTGATTTGATTCGATTCGTGATTATGTTTCCAACACCCTTTTTATACAGACATGCAAGATGGTACTGTATTGGCTACTTAAATTTTTCTTTTTTGATTGTGGTGGGATAGGAACGTAGTTAGCTCTTTAGCAGGAATAATGCTCTTGGATGAGATACAGAACTAGTTGAAATGCTTTAGCTTTGGTCAGATGTATGTCTGTCTTTAACTTACCTCAGAGAAGTGATTCGTGCCAGGCAGAATTGAGTTTTCTTACCAGGTTCACTGTTGCTTAACTGTGGAAGTATGACCGCTCACCTATTCCCACACCTTGAAGTACTTGTGCCTAGGAAGTGTAGTATTATTATTTTCCGTTTCTCTTATCTGCACGTCTCGTTTTTATTATTTTATTACACCCCATTTATTACGTTTTGTTTCATTATTAGGGTAGCTGAAGTTTACGATTGGGTCCGGTCTTCCTTTATCAAATCACTTAGAATGACTAATAGCTCAAGAATTGCAGTTAGCACACCATAAATAGTTACGGTGAATGTTAGCTGTTGTCTAACAGACCACAAACAGTTGCAGTGAATGGCAACTGTTGTGTAACACACCACAAACACTTGTGCCAACAGAAAGTGATCATTAAATGATACAATAACATTCAAGAGTGATGAATTGTTCTCTGCCATGCTAACATGTAGCACCCTTCAAGGTCCCATTACATCTATTGTTGATATTGAGGCTTTATCATTTTTAGAGTATTCTTCCCACTCTTATCTGCAGGTAACAGCAAGCTCTTTTATTCATGAAGGTAGATTTGGTTGAAGATTTTTATTTATCTTACCTATTCAAGTTGCTTTTAGTTTGCTAGGTGGTTTTTCCAAGGTTTTAAGGCTTCCTTTAAGACGATTCTTACTGGTGCTTCATTTGGTAAACTTAGAAGATGTCCTAGCCATCTTAATCTTCGGATCTTGACTTTTGAATTCCTAGGAATTTCTTTCTAGTGTGTAAATCTTTGTTTTTGACTATGTATAGCCATCTTTCCTTTAAAACTTTGCTTAGAAGATTTCTATAAAACATGACAATCTGCTTTTCTTGACTAATCATCAAACCCCATGTTTCACTGTTGTACACAAATATGCCGTAAGTATTAACTAATGGGGATTCGGATTTTTGTGGACACCGAATGAAATTATTTGTGGACCAGGGGTCATTTGTGTCCACAAGAAATCAGAGCATGTCTACAAAAATCAGAAAAATTTTGTGGACAAATTCCACGAACGTTGTGCTAAAATTTGAATTTGTGGACGTAAGTTTCAAAGCTAAAAGAGTCGATATCATCATGAAATATCTGGAGTACGCATTGCTTTATTGCGCATTCAGTCAAGTTCCACCAATTCGGGCATAAATAGATAATCAAAGTCACCAGGGAGCTTCGGGATCACACCTCGTTCCTTATCGATTCCATCACTGGACAATATGAACGTGCAGACCTTATCCTGTTGCAAGCGGCTCATGATCTTGTAATGATAGAAACCCTCCAAACATCTGCAAGGGACAGGGCTGTTTCCAATGTTCTTGTAATGATAGAAACCCTCCAAACATCCACGAGGGGCAGGGCTGTTTCTAAGGTTCTTGTAATGATAGAAACCCTCCAAACATCCACAAGAGGCAGGGCTGTTTCCAGTGTTCTTGTAACGATAGAAACCCTCCAAACATCCACGAGGGGCAGGGCTGTTTCTAAGGTTCTTGTAATGATAGAAACCCTCCAAACATCCACGAGAGGCAGGGCTGTTTCCAATGTTCTTGTAACGATAGAAACCCTCCAAACATCCACAAGAGGCAGGGCTGTTTCCAATGTTCTTGTAATGATAGAAACCCTCCAAACATCCCCGAGGGGCAGGGCTGTTTCCAATGTTCTTGTAACGATAGAAACCCTCCAAACATCCACGATGAGTAGCAAAGACATCGGAGTACAAGTAACTTGGTATTTTGTAAACACAAGGACTGAAACATGTAAACTTGTGGACACGTTTTTTTACTCGTACACAAAAATCCACAAAGAAAGTGACCCCTGAAAAAAGATGTCCACAAATCCGTTTTGGCATCCACAAAAATCAAGCACCCCTTAAATAACCGAAGTCTTATGTTAAGACTTAATTTCTCACTAGTTAACACACCATAAATAGTTACGGTGAATGTTAGCTGTTGTCTAACAGACCACAAACAGTTGCAGTGAAAGGCAACTGTTGTGTAACACACCACAAACACTTGTGCCAACAGAAAGTGATCATTAAATGATACAATAACATTCAAGAGTGATGAATTGTTCTCTGCCTTGCTAACATGTAGCATCCTTCAAGATCCCATTACATCTATTGTTGATATTGAGGCTTTATCATTTTTAGAGTATTCCACCCACTCCTATCTGCAGTTAACAGCAAGTTATTCCTGAAGGTAGATTTGGTTGAAGATTTTTATTTATCTTAGCCGTTTTTATTATTTTGTTACATTTCAGCTTGAGCTCCGGTGAAGACAACTTAGAAAAGCTAGCTGAGATGGAGAAGTTACTCGCTCAAGCTCAAATAGAGAAACTCGCCCTCATCGAAGAGCAGGTACGTCATTTTTAGCTCTTTTACCTGTCGATGCTCATCTTTCTCGTTAAGGCTTCGTTAAAATCTTCGTGAAATTCGTGCGAGTTAAAATGGAAGGGTCGGCACGGACATTTTTGCAGTTTTGAAGAGCAATGGCTTCTCGCATAGCAAATGAAAGGTCTCAGTGAGACAAATTAAATCATACGCATTGATCCGAGATTGGTCAACTCCATGCAGCGGGTCGGGTCGTGATTTCGTTGTGAAGTGTGAAACCTAAATCAACAAATTATGTGAATTCAGTGAAAGCAAAATAATGATTTTATACAGATACTATCGTTTATTTATTTATTTATTTATTTATTTATTTATTTATTTATTTATTTATTTATTTATTTATTTATTTATTTATTTATTTATTTATTTATTTATTTATTTATTTATTTATTTATTTATTTATTTATTTATTTATTTATTTATTTATTTATTTATTTATTTATTTATTTATTTATTTATTTATTGATTGATTGATTTCCTGAACTGGTCAGTAACATTGTCAACTAGTTTTTGTTTATTCTTGATGTTGTAGTTGTGTTCTAGAAAGATTTTGTATTGAATGTTTGGTTTTTTGTGCACTTCCCCCCAAAAATGAATAATTAGAGTGATTGAGTGTATAATAAATTTACTGACGGATTCAGTGTAACATGCGCATTCTTGAACGGTTACAGAAATTGAACATTTGAACATTTTGAATTCGTGAACATTTATTTTGCTCTCTCTGACTGCACTGTAATGCTTAGTTTGCATATGCAATGACAACATTTCTTTTTCTTCTCCTGATTTACGTGGCATAGTGAAAAATATGTTTCTTGGTTAGTGAGTGGTGCACCCTGGAGGTGAGTCAACGACATTTTATCAATTGGCGAAAATATTTTAAATAAGTTTTTTTTATTGCATGGGTCTTTCCAGCAGGTAAGTGAAATGCTAAGTAATAAAGATTTGCATGGAAAGTTTTTTGTGACATAATTTAACATTTCATTTTCTCCCTTGATTTACGTTTGGTACATGACGTCATGTAATGCGCCGTCGGAACAGTATTGCGGGAGATTTAAAATGAAAACAAACAAAAATTCCTTTCAACGCGACACCATATGTGCATAAAATTGCTATAAAGTAGTATAATTTTTAAGGTGATTTTTCTGAAACCTACTTCAGGTGCCCCAACTCTTGTCCTTTAACACAAATTAAGTGCCCCCCGTACGTTATTTATGGCCGTAGATTAGCATCGGATAATCCACAAAGCGTGGATTAACACGGATAATCCCGAGTACATTGTAGTGCTGTGATGGGAAGCCACACTTTTTCAAACACTGCTACTGAAGGACCGTTAAGCACGTACACGTGATACGTACATACGATCAAAGGTTACAAAATGGCTTGTATTGTTTTTGTACGTCATCACAGCGAAACAAACCTCTTTATAGAAGTTTTTTGCAAGCTAGAAAAACAGAAATTAATTGAAAATAGTGATAGAAATGTCCGATGCTTGTTCTAAGGTATGTTGCTGTGTAAGAGATTTATTTTTTTAATCTGATCGTTGCCGTCCAGTGTAAGTAGTGCTAGAGTTCTGGCTCGTGATGGTGTAGTGACTGTGATGAAATCTACTTAACTATTAAAGGAAAAGTCAAGCTTTTTTGGGAAGCTAAGCTTATTTTAGTGTTCTCGAAAATAGTGAGATAGTAATTTAGTGATAATCGCCTTGTGTAATCAATAAAATTACTCCAAACTCCCGATCAGTTCGTCACGGGTGCTCACATTGTGAAAGCCCATTCTTCCACCAATGACGTCATTCATCGGCTGAAGAAAGGCAGTGCACTGTCCGTTTCCCTAGAGTTTTTGCAAAAATTTACATAGCTAAGATAGATAGTGATTTTGAACTTTGGATAAGTTGCAGAAGTTTGAATGAATTTATGTAGTAGTCTTGCGGAAAGCCATGATGCACTTACGAAAATTCACGAATAATATATCGTAATTTTTAAGTGAATAATGGCTACCACTGCAGCCAAAAATTTCTATACAGCAGTAGTATAAATTAACTTATGTTTTATAGACAGTATACGTGTTAGTTTGTTATGTTTTTCTAAGTTTAACTCCTTCAGGACCGTAAGATTTTGCTGCATTTTGCACGAGTTCATGAAAAACTGATCTCACTAAGCAGCGATTACGTTATATTTGATAATTTTTGCATATTTCTGCTCCTCACACAAGGGATTTTCATGCAAAATTATATATGAAATGCATTTGCTTAACTTCGTTAAATTAAAAATAGATTTTTGACAAATAAATTGGAAAAAGTTTTCAGTAACTGCAGTGTTTGCACTGAGACAATGTACAGTATCACTTGTGTAAAATCGGCTAATGCAGAAAATTTCAACTATCTAGACACAACACTCTGATGCACGTTGGCCTCAAGTTTACTCTAATTTAAAGGAGAAATTCTTATTAAAGTCTGTACTCATACAGCAGCAGAAAAATCATAGATCTTATAAGGCCTATTTTCAATGGTGCGATGCTGAAAGAGTTAAGTGATAACAGTAAATAAGCTTTGTAGTTACATAGGTTATGCCAGTATGGATACAATGTAGATTATGTGTAGTATTGCATTGCTTTGCATGAACTAAGACGTCTTGCTGTGTATAGAATTGCATTACCTTTTGTTAACTAATACTTCTCACGATAGATGGCAGCACCGGGCAGCAATCTGTAACAGTTTCGGTTCCTTTGCATTGGCGCTTGAGGGGTTGCAAGCTGCAGCTGGTCTCATAAATATTAAATTAGCCAGCTCACATGCATATATGCAGGAGAGGGGTTTTTAAGATATTTGGGTGTTTTATGATGTAATATGCCAAATACGTAAGATCGCGAAGACGATTTATCAAAGTGCGCAAATCAGTTTAAACAGTGACGTACTAATGATGCTTTCATTTGAGATCGCTGTAAAGTGGAGTTAATCGGCTGTGCGCATGCGTATGTCCTGGATCCGCCCTGCTGCGACGCGTCATAGTCGTGATATCAGCTGTTACTCACTGCAGTTGCTTACTAATCGTTCAGCCGTTATAAATATTTCATTCTGGCGGATTCAGTGAAACGTGCGCGTTCTTGAACGGTTGCAAAAATTGAACATTTTGAACACTTGAACGTTCATTTTACTCATGCAGACTGCTCTGTAGCGTTTAGTTTCTATTTTCAAGTGAGAAGTTTTGCATTTTGCATTTCGTTCGATTTTAAAGTGTTTTTTTTCTGTTTTGAATTCCTGAACCTATAAAAATGTGTTGACGATGATGATGATGGCGGCAAGCTTGCTACTCGCGTGTTCCGGCGGTGCAGAACGTAATAATGTAAGTTACAGTTATGTTAATATTAAAGCTACATTCGTAGCTGTTAGTTGCACGATGATTTTGTAGGTGGCGCCTCTGTAATAGACACTGTATTGACTAGCGCCTGCATTTCGGAAATGCGTTGCACAAAAGGCAGGTGCTGTACCTCTCGGTTCATATGTGTTAGTGTGTGATGAACTACACACGACTATGCGTGAGCACAGCGGTAAAATTTGAAATTTGAATATTTATCTTAAAACACAACAGTAAAATAAAACCCAACATGCTAAGTGACTTATCCTTTCCTTTAGCACACCACAAACAGTTTAAGCCATAACAGTAAAATAAAACCCAACATGCTAAGTGACTTATCCTTTCCTTTAGCACACCACAAACAGTTTAAGCCATAACAGTAAAATAAAACCCAACATGCCGAGTGACTTGTCCTTTCCTTTAGCACACCACAAACAGTTTAAGTGATAACAGTAAAATAAACCCAACATGCTAAGTGACTTATCCTTTCCTTTAGCACACCACAAACAGCTTAAGCCATAACAGTAAAATAAAACACAACATGCTGAGTGACTTGTCCTTTCCTTTAGCACACCACAAACAGTTTTAAGTGATAACAGTAAAATAAACCCAACATGCTGAGTGACTTGTCCTTTCCTTTAGCACACCACAAACAGTTTAAGTGATAACAGTAAAATAAACCCAACATGCTGAGTGACTTGTTCTTTCCTTTAGCACACCACAAATAGTTTTAAGTGATACCAGTAAAATAAACCCAACATGCGAAGTGACTTATCCTTTGCTTTTAAATAACCAAATAGTGCATTCTCACCTAAGAGCGTGTTCCCACTTATAAATTAAATAAGAAAGACTTGGGAGATTCTGAACGAATTCTCAAAGCTTACCATGCTCTGATAATTGAATTTTCTGCTCTAAGCTTCTAGCCTAGGCCGTGTAAATTTAATAACAATGGGCTAGGGGGAGGTTTTATGAAGGTAATTTTGCACAATGGACTTTTCTCGCTTGCTAGCACGCCCTCCTGCAATGCTAGAGTATTTACATTTTACAATGTCTTCGTCAACATTTTATGGTAATAAGCCTTTTCACAGTTCCAGCGATTGATGATGATCGTGAAAAGGTCAGAGGATAAGTGTTTCAGACAACACGTTTGTGTACACTTGACAACGCCTCCCAGTCCATGCCATTGTAATAGTAACCGTTTTAATAGTTAACTAGAACATTACCTATTACTGTAGTTCATTTTTTCTTGTTCCCAAGCAACGTCCTGCTAGCAAGTCACTCTACGTACAGACTAATGTATAATCAAGTAAAGTCCACGTAAAACGAGCAAAGTTACTCAACTGATCTGGCAGCCGGCTTTGCTTTATGTACGTGTCACGTGACAGTTGTAGTTAAGACACATTGCTGTGGCGCACTTAACCTTTGACCCACAGTAATGGCGCATGCGCACAGCGAAACTATGAAAAGGCTTATTGCATTGCTTGAGTGTCATAACATGGACTGGTTGATTCTCTGTAACCTGTAAATTTATAAGCAACAAATTGGCCATAAACTGCGCATGCGCACAACGAAACTGTGAAAAGGCTTGTCTGCACATCCTAGGCATTTTCAACATTAGTTCTCAATAGTAAGTTAAAACTCGCTTGTTATTTTGTCAGCCTCAAACAGCGAAAATTTGGCCCTTTCATTAAACGCAATTAGATGCAACTGCTCGTGTTGGCATAAACCGCACATCATTCGCAGTTTTTCCATTTTCTGCAGTTTCGAGTGTGAGCAAAGTAATAACACGTATTTGTTGTAGTTTACGGTAATTTTCCCTGATGAGTTGTGTTGGCCTTTGATAATCTTTGTGACCTTGACATTTTAAGTTCGCCCTGACCTTTCTTATGTAATACGGCGGCACACTGCATGCCATGGGATAGTGGGGCACGAGGCTAGCTGAATTAAACCACTGACCTGACTTTATCTCATGTTAACTTTGTAACTTTAACCGCATTGGTACATCTTTCTTGAACAAGGTAAGCAGCCTGAATCAGTACGGCAAATAAAACTACATAGAGCAAGTATTGAAACCGGCAGTCACTCATCCATTCTCTTTCCAGTTTTGGCATTGCTTAACTTTGGTTCCTAACCTCCCACCGTGACCACTCAGCTATTCAACTCTATTGTTAAGTAAATACAGCCTTATTTACATAAAAAACACAATTCACTAACATCTACTGCAGCGTTTGCTAGCAGTTGACTCTCTTGAGGAATGTTAAGTTGGATTATGGCGTAAAATCATTGTTTGTTTGTCTTGCAATTTCCCTGCTATTTCTTTTGGGACTATCGCGTTGCTTTTACGTGGCTTTGCTTTACTTTTAGTTCAAAGCCGTTTTGTCAGTGTTTCTGTGAAATATAAACAGCTCAAATTACGAATTTTTGTGACTAATTTGTCTCTAGAATATTTATGCAAAGGCGGCATTTTCGTTTTCCTAATTTCGATGGTGTTTTCGCCGCTTGAATGTGAACGCAGCTTTACACTGAGTTGGAATTTTTGCCCTAAATATAATGTGGTGACCGTCTGTTGGTGTGTTTTAGCGATTATGATTGATAAGGTGGCTTCCCAGGGCTAAGGGAGTCGGCTTGAGCTCGTAATAAATCTTATCTGCACAATTATGGCTTTAATGGGACTTATAGCCAGCTCCTATAGCCGCTTGAGTAGCGTTTGCAATGATCAATAGTTTGCCGCGGGCTCGGCGTCGTGCTTTGTCGATTTTGATGAAGCTTCATATATTTCATTGTAAAAGAACTTTAGCATTTATTCTGTCAGCTTGTT
>JAQGDQ010000802.1:82500-93893 GCA_030141605.1 Tubiluchus corallicola
ACCTGCCGCTAGTTAAAATTTCAGCCTATTATTTAATTACCAAAAACACTGGCATTATTATAGGTATTAAAATGTATACTTTGTACTGCAAAATGGGATAAAATCATCCTGTTTTTCCTGTAAAGGCATTTCTGTGCGTTTGAAATAATACATATTCATGAACCTGGGTCTGTGTAATCCCCGCATACCTTAATATCTATATTTACATAAGAGAAATCCAAGTACGGATTTGTGTGTACTTAATGACTAAGTCATAATATTGGCTTCACATCGTTCTAGTTATGTTTATGCAGTTGGAGTTGGCTTCTCTACGTGTTTGTATGTGCATATTGGCTTGATCATTAGCGGCTGTCTATGAATGTCAAATTTGGCATATGAAACTACTAACAAACTGAGTGATGAGGTTAGAACTTTTGTGTCTTCAGAGTATGGTGTCGTGTTTTATTTTTATTATTTTTATACATTGACGCGAAGACGGTCACTTAAGGCAGGGGTGTGCAAATTATCTCACTAGCCGGGCCATATTAAACATTCCCGCAATTCCTTCGGGCCACAGGCAGTTTGGTCAACGAGCCAAGTACAGTAGGACCTAATAACGATTTTTTTTGCATCCGATTTGCGCACATCATCAGTACTGCACTACTACACTCGAGAAACTATTTTAGAAGTTATGAAAATTTATATTAAAAACCAAATATTTCGTCATGTCCAACAGTGACATTAAGTGACAATGGTCTTGTAAGGGTTAATGCCATCCGATCTAGAGAAATGAACTACCCGCACTATCATTGCGATATTGGCGTAGACTTCAGCTGGATCGCGTGGGCCACACTTTCATTACGTTGACAAACCTCTTCGCGGACCGAACAAGATCTCTCGGCGGGCCGCAAGTGGCCCGCGGGCGGTAGTTTGCACACCCCTGACTTAAGGTAATGACTTGGACCAAAACGATGAATGCGTGTCCAGAGAAATAGAATCCATGTAACTAATTTACTAGCGATAGAATCTACCTGTTGATGTTCCTCTTGAAGGAGTGTGAGGTTGTAGCTTTCAAGGAAACGATTTCCTGCAGGAGAATTCTGTAGATAAGTAGCCCGGGGGAAAAACTGCATTTGCAAGTACCCTTTTTTCATCGAGGCGCATCCAACGTAAGCAGTAGCAAAATGAGTTGCAACAAACAAGCCGTTGGCATTTGCGAACTAGTCACGTGATAATCTGAAAGGTTCTTTCATGGAGTTAGTAACAAAAGAGGTAATTATAGGCACAGGTATGCACACCTGTACATAGCTGCTGCCTGGGTTAAATTGAGGACAAATAAACGTTATCTGGCTGCAATAAACATATTATAACAGACTCTGTCGTGTACACAGCCAAGCATTTGTGCTGCTCATGCAGTTTATCTGGTAATATGCAGCAAGCATGGATTTGCTCCATGTTTTTCCTATCTGAATTATTGTAGGTTCGCGTGCGTTGCAGAAATGCCATTTTTGCCCATACAATTTATCTGGTACACTTCAGCGAGTATTGATTTGCTGTATGTTTTTTATCTTTACGCACTGGATCATCGTAGGTTCACATGCATCGCGGAAATGCAATATAAGAATTAGTATTAATTGTGGGGCGTATTAAATTCTGTTTTCTTACCTCATAACTTATAATAGGGAATAATCTTAAACCCACACAGTATCGTAAAACCTGTTGTGTGTTGCTAGGCGACTGAACTCTAATTCTCCCGAAATGCTGACTCTATCTAAACAAGTCGTGATAAATGAAAATATTTACGATTTAAATCTTCAAAGAGGATTTCAAAGTCAAAACAGGAGTGAGAGATTCTCGATAATTTCATAACTGCAGGGGGCGTATTAATCTCTCAATCTGCTCAGCGAATATGAACTTATGGTGACATCGACTGTGTGTGTTTATTGAATTAAAGAAGTCCTTGAACGAAAACACGAAAGGTCGATTAGGTCATTAATTTCTTATGATTATGATCCTATAATGATATTAAAGGAAAAGTCAACCCTCGAATGGCATTCTTTGTGTTTTAATATACACGTAAAGTATGGAAATTGAGTCTGTTGAACACTTTTTGCTGCACTGCCCATTGCATCAACTAGCTAGGGTTGTTGTGTTTGATAAACTAAATGAAATACTTCTGCCTGAAAACCTTAATATAGCTGCCTTAGGAAATAATGATCTGTTGAAGTTGTTATTATTCGGAAAAGATGAATTTAACTATGTTACTAACTGTAAAATATTCCAATGTATACATGACTTGATATTACGTACTAAACGCTTCCAGTAGTTTCTATCTGATATGAAATGCATCAGTCTTAAATATTCGTACATTAATATTTACTAACCGTCATTTTCTACTAATGTCTAATGTAATCATGTAGTAAAACTTGTCAGCTTGTGTAGTTATAGTCTATTCTTACTGTAAATGTTCTTGTAAATAGTGTATAAATTCTGTTGTGGTGAGGATCCTAAATCATGTTGTACAAACTGTCTGATCCCATCCTAAATAAATTATGTTTGAACTAAGTATGGAAATTTCTACAAAGTATAAACGCATAAAAGCTCTTATTAAAGGAAAACCGGGCGAGTGTCTAGATATGAGTTCAAAATAAAGAATGCTCTAATATACTGAAAACTACTACAGCTTTTTCTAAATCAAAGCTTAGATTTAATAATAAATACCTCGGATAGTTAAATTTTGTTAAACTTTCAAAGCTACGCGCGGCTCAGTGAATCCGCTAAGACTGGCAATGGCGCATTCGAGTGGCCGACAAATAGGCGCTGTACCGTGATAAACATGGTCATGAACTGCAGTCTTCGTCAGTGATGTCAGTGTGACGTAGACCTTAATTTAGTGGCATCATATCAGCGTCTTCTAGCAATCTTCGCTTACGCAAACGTGCTTGATGCGCAAGGGAAGATGCCTACCATTGCACAAACTGTGGTTAATTTGTGACGTGAACGATAGCTGTGTTCACTTGCGTTAATTAACTTTCCAAAGGTATTTTTTCAAATATTAGAAACAATTGCTAACGTTGATAGGCAAGAAAAAATTTATTTTGGACAGTAGAGTAAAATGAGATTGAGTCTAATCAATCGTCCGGTTTTTCTTCTGCAAAAAGAAATTTAAATCATATCTCCCTCATATGACATTTTCAAGTCCGGTAAAAAGTAAACATTTTAATGCAATTAATACTGCGAAAGCGTTTCTGCTAATTAAATAATAGATTAAAATCTTAATTAACGGCGGGCGAGCTCAACTATTGATGACATCACAAACTAACATAATTTTTCAACAGCAAAAATATTCCACGAGCGTGTTGCGAAAGCGAAAACTGAAGTACAGTGGTAACTGTAAGATGTTCAGTGTGTTGGACTAAAACTAGCCAAGTTTAAGATAAAAATTCACACGTTTCCTGTCAATATTTTAAAGAGTAGACTGTTTTGACCTAGGGTTTAAGATTTGCCCCGGTTTTGCTTTAAATAAGTATTCTGTTACTTTGTCTGTGTTAACTAGTCAAGTTGCAGGTTATTATATTATTGTGGTTAACTGGTTCTTATTACATAGTGGCCAAGGGGATTCATCAAAAAGCAAAAAATAGTATTAATAATCACTAGTTTAACGTTTTGAATTATTTATACTTCGTGATAGTTGCAGAAAAAGTTTGCTCAAGCACCTGGTGGGATAAGTGTTCATACTGTAGGTGACCGGATGACGCCATTTTTCGTTCAAAATGGCAGCACCCAAGCTTGAAGTGATCACAACTTTAAATTGATTTTACTAATTATGTGAGGCGCGTGACACCATTTTATTGTTGACATTTTTTCTCAAATGTTAAAATAAGCTCAACTTCCCGAGAGACTTGGCTTCTGCTTGAAGGCCGGTTCACATGTCGCACTGTAAAAGAATGGATTGAACTTTTTCGGCGTTCACACTTACAAAGATCACTAGACAACGTTTGGCACTCAGGTTAGAAGAAAACTAGTTCAAAACGTTAGTTGTTTATGTAACTTTGTTAGAAGTTATCAAAACTTTTCTCAGAAAAAGAAGCCATATTGTACAGAAGGTTAAGGGGAAGGTTAAAGGCTAAGGCAGAAGCCTAATTTCGTGTTCACGTGGTTGGTCTTTTGCTATTGTACGCATTTCGCCATTCCTTACTTGGGTGGAAACGACGTCTGCACGTCAAAAAACGCGTAGAAGAAAAAGTAGGCGTTGTACCTAATCGTAGGAACGCAGTTCAGTTGTGACGTGGCACACAGTCTCATAAGCATATCCATAAACTTGAATTTTTAAACTTAAAACTGCCGAATTATTTTTAAATCTTTCCTTTTTAAACACAGGAACGTTCGTGGAATGTTCAGTTGTGACGTCATCGCTAGTTGTGCTCTAGACACGAAGCGTCAAAAGAGCAATTAATCAATTACGTTTTGTATTCCTTATTACATTCATTTTCGACTGCATGTGTCTGGATGCACCGACTGCCGCCACTTATGCCTGAGAGAGGGGGCACACGCCTGATATAAGTAAAATGCATAGGTATCAAATCAATGCTTGTTGCAGTTTAGCAGTTGAACTGTATGAACAATTGAAATAAGTGTCCATCGGGTGTACTCAACTCTTAGAAACATTTGGCGAACATAGGTTATCGTTTATATTGGTTATAGGTTGAACGAATGCTTATTTTCATCAAACTTCAAAGTGGAATAGGCTTTAAAAATCGTTCTGTTTTCCTTTAACTCTGTTTAACTTTCCACTGTTTCTGCTTGGCGTATACTGAAACTTCTTTTATCTTTACTCTTTTACTTTTTTCTTATATACATATATAATAATCTTTATTTGCCATTAAAATACATTGATAATCACTGATAAAAACCTTACAGAGATGATCAATCAGTGTTAGTTAATAAAAACTTACACTGCTAAAGGCAAATGCATCAGTGCAATCTAAACTACTGTGCAGTAATGGAAAGTAACGACGAATAAAATCAAACGTATTTACAACTATGCACAAAAAATGAAAAAATTATGATTTAATTAATATGGCCGTGGATATATGAATTCTGAATTAGTGTGTATGTTGTCGTACTGGTGTGATGGTATTTCATATCTGGTTAATATTAGTGATTTTAATCTTGTTTTAAATGCTGATAGGGACTTGATTTGTTTAACCTGTAATGGTAGAGAATTCCAAAGTAGAATTGCTTGTTTGATTACAGAATTCGTTCCGTAGTGGGTATTTGTCCTAATTTGTTTTAGATTGCTTGCTCTGGAATTAACGATCGGATTTGGAAAAAAGGTAAATCTGTTATTATAAGGTAAATCTTTTAGATTATAAGTTGGAAACAGGAAACTGTGATTAGTGCCCCAAGAGGTGACTAAAGTGTCCTCATTTTTACTAAATTCCCCTTGTCGACTTGCTACTATTTCCAGACTATCTGACCCTCTTTCGTTCTAATATTATTTACTCTGAAGATTTTCTACTGTTTACCGAACTGAACGCGTCGACTTGTTTAACGATTCCACAAATCTGAAGTGCAAAGTTTAAGCCACGCCTACTCGCGTCACGTGACCGCCATCCGCCGTGTAATTATGCAGACAATATGCACATTAAAATTCAGGACATGCTGTATGTGAACACAGCCTACAGGGTGACCCTCACTGAACCTGTTGGCAGTGTTTGGGACGCCCATGCGGCTTGGTTTATGTTTTTGCTAAACTGTGGTGATAGTGTTTAAGATTTTGCGGTTTATTTAACTTATTGAACTCTCGTCAGTTCCTGGTAATTCGTATTTAAAAACAGGAAAAGTGGTTTTTACCTTGTTAACCTGTTACTTAGTGCTACACGAAAAGTAGCAAGTTTGTGATAGTTTGGTACGTGTGGAACTGACTGAGATAATGGTACCGTCTTAAAATCACATGCGTTGCGTTTCGTTGAGAACAAAGAGGTTAAAGGTTGTCTGATGTTTCTAGGCTGTTATGTTTAGAGGTACCCAGCGAGCCTGCGGTAATGTCTAGTAGTAAGACGAAGGTATGACTCGTCTTTATCAGCAAACATTATTAGAAATAAGAATTTTTTGATCACTGTTTTTATTATTGTTTTGTTGGGTACAGTAAAACCATTTGTATTTGCGAAGTAATGAACTTTGCAGCTTATTACAGTTTTGCATCTCTTTGTAACAGCTTCCTGTTTAGCGTTTTATTGCGTGTTAAATGAGGCGCGGGCTCGGTGTCGTGCTTGGTAGAATTTGATGAAGATTCAGGTATTTTACTGTAAAAGAAGTTTGGCATTTATTCGTAATTAAGTCTGTTTGGGAATTTGAGTCAGTTTGTTAGTTTGGTGAAATGATTTGGGATTGGGTTGTGGAACTGTTCCATGATATCTTGATTTTTTTCTTTCAATTTGATACCAGACAGCTTGTTTGGAACGCTTATAGAGTTACTCTAATGGCACAACCTTGCAATCCGTCCATGGTATAGTCTCTCTCTTTGTCTCTCTCTTTTTTCACTCACTCTCTCTTTCTCGTTCTCTCTCTGTCTCTCTCTTTCTGTTTCTCTTCCTTTGTGTCCCGTCCTACCTCTCTCCTTCCCTCGTCCTCTCTACCCGTCTCTCTCTCTCTTTCTCTCTCTCCTTTCTGTCTTCAGTGGCTTATCTTTCCTTTCTCTCAAACTGTCTGTCTCTTTTTTTGCTCTCTCTCTCTCTCTCTCTCTTTGTTTCTCTCATTTTCGCACTCTCTCTTTCTCTCCCTTTCTGTCCCATCCTACCTCTCTCTCCTCCCCTCTTCCTCCCTACCCCACCTACACTGTCCCACTACCGCTCTCTCCTCCCCTCTTCCTCTCTACCCCACCTACACTGTCCCACCACCTCTCTGACCGAATAACCGCTTCACGGACGCCCTTCTAAGACTCTCACTTGTAAGTTTGTGTAAGCTTCTCTTAATCTGGTTTATTTTCATAGATCTAGTGCTTAGCGTGCATAAACTGGCTTCATGCTGCGTCATCAGCTTCACCTTGCCGTCTAGCCTGCAGAGAAACTCAAAAATTTCTCATGTGGTTGCAGTAAAATCCTGCAATCTTTCCCAGCCCGTGAATCTGTTACCGTCTGTTTACTTGAATTGTTTATTGTCACTTAAAATACACACAAACATCGTGCTGTAGTGATAAAAATGATGAAATCTGTGTTCACGTTAAGAATTAAATTCGTCATGACAGTTAAACACGGTAAAGCCCGATGACTTGTGCCCACTAAAAAACAGCAGTGGTCAATTAAAATGACCATTTAATAACCTACTCTAACTTGTTCTAATCTACATAGCTTTACTCTACCTACTCTAAACTACATGCTCTATTCTAATGTACATGCTCTACTCTACTCTGCTGTAATCTACCCTACTCTATTCTATACTCTAATGTACATGCTCTACTCTAAACTACATGCTCTACTCTAAACTACATGCTCTACTCTAATGTACATGCTCTACTCTAATGTACATGCTCTACTCTAAACTACATGCTCTACTCTAAACTACATGCTCTACTCTAATGTACATGCTCTACTCTAAACTACATGCTCTACTCTAAACTACATGCTCTACTCTAAACTACATGCTCTACTCTAAACTACATGCTCTACTCTACTCTGCTGTAATCTACCCTACTCTATTCTATACTCTAATGTACATGCTCTACTCTAAACTACATGCTCTACTCTAAACTACATGCTCTACTCTAATGTACATGCTCTACTCTAAACTACATGCTCTACTCTAAACTACATGCTCTACTCTAATGTACATGCTCTACTCTAATGTACATGCTCTACTCTAAACTACATGCTCTACTCTAAACTACATGCTCTACTCTAATGTACATGCTCTACTCTAAACTACATGCTCTACTCTAAACTACATGCTCTACTCTACTCTGCTGTAATCTACCCTACTCTATTCTATACTCTAATGTACATGCTCTACTCTAAACTACATGCTCTACTCTAAACTACATGCTCTACTCTAAACTACATGCTCTACTCTAATGTACATGCTCTACTCTAAACTACATGCTCTACTCTAATGTACATGCTCTACTCTAAACTACATGCTCTACTCTAAACTACATGCTCTACTCTAAACTACATGCTCTACTCTAAACTACATGCTCTACTCTAATGTACATGCTCTACTCTAAACTACATGCTCTACTCTAATGTACATGCTCTACTCTAATGTACATGCTCTACTCTAAACTACATGCTCTACTCTAATGTACATGCTCTACTCTAAACTACATGCTCTACTCTAAACTACATGCTCTACTCTAATGTACATGCTCTACTCTAAACTACATGCTCTACTCTAAACTACATGCTCTACTCTAATGTACATGCTCTACTCTAAACTACATGCTCTACTCTAAACTACATGCTCTACTCTAATGTACATGCTCTACTCTAAACTACATGCTCTACTCTAAACTACATGCTCTACTCTAAACTACATGCTCTACTCTAAACTACATGCTCTACTCTAAACTACATGCTCTACTCTAATGTACATGCTCTACTCTAAACTACATGCTCTACTCTAATGTACATGCTCTACTCTAATGTACATGCTCTACTCTAAACTACATGCTCTACTCTAAACTACATGCTCTACTCTAAACTACATGCTCTACTCTAAACTACATGCTCTACTCTAATGTACATGCTCTACTCTAAACTACATGCTCTACTCTAATGTACATGCTCTACTCTAAACTACATGCTCTACTCTAATGTACATGCTCTACTCTAAACTACATGCTCTACTCTAAACTACATGCTCTACTCTAATCTACATGCTCTACTCTAAACTACATGCTCTACTCTAAACTACATGCTCTACTCTAATCTACATGCCTACTCTAAACTACATGCTCTACTCTATTCTACTCTGCTGTAATCTACCCTACTCTATTCTCTACTCTAACCTACTCTCCTCTACATTGCTCTGCTCTAGCCTACTCTAATCTACATGCTCTACTCTGCTCTACTCTAATCTACATGCTCTACTCTAATCTACTCTGCTGTAATATACCCTACTCTATTCTCTACTCTAACCTACTCTCCTCTACATTGCTCTACTCTAGCCTACTCTAATCTACATGCTCTACTCTAATCTACATGCTCTACTCTATTCTCTACTCTGCTCTACCCTAATCTACATGCTCTACTCTAATCTACTCTGCTGTAATATACCCTACTCTATTCTCTACTCTAACCTACTCTCCTCTACATTGCTCTACTCTAGCCTACTCTAATCTACATGCTCTACTCTAATCTACTCTGCTGTAATATACCCTACTCTATTCTCTACTCTAACCTACTCTCCTCTACATTGCTCTACTCTAGCCTACTCTAATCTACATGCTCTACTCTAATCTACATGCTCTACTCTATTCTCTACTCTGCTCTACCCTAATCTACATGCTCTACTCTAATCTACTCTGCTGTAATATACCCTACTCTATTCTCTACTCTAACCTACTCTCCTCTTCTCTACATTGCTCTGCTCTACTCTATTGTTTTTTGTTTTTTTGTTTTTTTTGTGTTGGTGTTTTTGTTGGTTGTTGTTGTGTGTTGGGTGTGTTTTTGTGTATTACGTGTCTACTCTACTCTATTCTCTACTGTTGCGTACTCTAATCTACTCTGCTGTAAACTACCCTATTCTATTCTCTACTCTAATCTGCTCTCCTCCACTCTCTCTACTGTAGCCTAACCTAATGCTCTCTACTCTAGCCTACTCTAATCTTTTCTACTCTACTCTACTCTATTCTCTACTGTGGCGTACCCTATTCTGTTCTCTACTCTCTTCTACTCTGCTCTGGTCTACCCTACTCTACTCTATTCTCTACTGTAGCCTAACCTACATGCTCTCTACTCTAGCTTACTCTTCTGTAGTCTATACGATCTTCTTTGTTCTTCTTTGCCGCATTCTTACATTTATTTCTCACTGATGTAGATAGAGTGTAATTGTAGATCTCGTGCATCTTATGGATCTCGTGTAGATCTTATAAACTCAGTTTTATACCTTGTTGTTTGTCCAACCTATAAGACCTCGTACAGTATTATTGAACAAAGCGCAATTACGTCTAGCAACTGGCCCAATTAAATGACGTGGAATTAAGCTTATAATAATTCTTAATTAGCCAGGCTGAGTCATGTTTAGTAAACAATGAGATTAGAGGGCGGACCTACTGACAAACCCAACAAACAATGTCAAATAGGGGTAGATCCACTTATTTCTAGCGACGACCGGTTTTTACTTTCTCTGTTAAACACAGACGCAGCAAACAAAGAGATCAGCGGGGCAGATCTAGTAACAACCGGTTTTACCGTATCATAACCGAAACACAGTATTAAAATTGTGCGTGTAATATCTTTTCTTGGATCTTGACTTCATCAGAGAACGCAACAGTTATTTTTTCAAGTTTAAATGATTTATGACTTTAAGTTTCATGTATTTTTTTCTCCATGTGGCACAAGTGAACAACTCTTCGTGGGCAAAAACAATTTTGTGAGGTGTAAATCGTATCCTGCCTATTCTGAGTGATTAGATTGTTGAGTTATTGTCACTGTCTAGATCAGTGGTTCCCTAGCCTTTTACTAGCCAAGTACCATTTCGAAATTCAGAGAGATCTGTCGCGTTCCTCTTAAAATTTTTTAGCAATCTGAGTTTCAAGAAAATAGTTTTTACACGTGTATTTATTTGTAGTATTCTCTATACAAATGCTCCTTAAAAGCTCTTATTTTCAGTATTTATTTGTAGTATTCTCTATACAAATGCTCCTTAAAAGCCCTTATTTTCAGTATTTATTTGTAGTATTCTCTATACAAATGCTCCTTAAAAGCTCTTATTTTCAGTATTTATTTGTAGTATTCTCTATACAAATGCTCCTTAAAAGCTCTTATTTTTTCAGTATTTATTTGTAGTATTCTCTCTGCTTATACTCCTCCTTAAAAGCCCTTATTTTCAATTTACACATTTCCAAATTGAATAACAAAATGCATGAAAAAAATGATCGGATGTCAAATCAAAAGACGAATTTGGAGACGAACTGTGAAGTAGCCTCAATGGCCGCTTCATTGACGCGGGCTTTTCTGAAAACCGCAAACCTACCGCCATCTACCAACGCATTTGCTGTGCCAAACGTCTATTTTACATAATAAATTAACCCCGCTATACGTGTGAGTTTTTTACGTGAATTCGTAATAATCACGTCTAGCGTTAAGGCCGTCAAATTCTTTTGAACTTCGTTCCTGTCGGATATCGATCTGGACTGATCCCAATTTCTGACACCATTTGCAAAAAAAACGTATGAAACGGTTGAATAAAAT
>JAQGDQ010002022.1:0-17596 GCA_030141605.1 Tubiluchus corallicola
GCAAGTGACTTTGCATGCTTATTGCTTTGCTCTTGTTATGTCGATTAGTTAGTGGTGATTGATGACTAACAAAAAGTCAGTGGCGTTTTACGGTAGCAATGCTATTGCTGTCTGGGAGAATTACACGTGAAATTTCGTATGTTAATTGTATTTTCCACATAAATAAAATGTATCAGTTGCGTCATTGATACTGGATGAAGAGTATAATAGCTGCTGAGTTGTTCGGCGTGTGAAAATGATAGTGTAGACAGACGAATAGTTAGATTAACAAAAACCTCACCAAGCAAGCCAACAAGTAAGCAACCAACCGACAAACCGACAAACCGACAAACCAATAAACCAACAAACAAACAAACAGACAGACGAACTGACTGACTGGATGACAAATAACTGATACATTTGATATTTGTTTCATTTTGTTGATTATTTTACACATATTACCAATCTTAAAAGTTCATATACACATCACAAATTAATACATAATAAATACTCATGACACACAACAATAACACAAATAACAATTAACGATATAACAAACTACGCCAATGACGTCTAATTACAGAAGTAAAGTTTGCATCACTGTTTAAAATGTTCTTGCATATAAAATTTTCACTCTTATTCAGCCTGACGTATAAACTGTATGCACATTTTCTGTGAATCACATCAAAATAAATAATATTAAGTCTAGTAGAAATATATCTGGCGCTCGTATCATATGAAAAGTTAAGCATCTCAGTTCAATTCAATTCAATTTACCTTTTATTTCCGCACACATATATAAGATTACCACATATGACATTGAAAATAAATTGATACGTGTAGCTGTCACTTAAAACAATTCGGACTGACATGTGCATTATTAAGTCGTTACGATGACGAATAACAATTTTTTTAATGACATTTACAGCTGTTCTGTGGTAATTGGTCCGTCAAATAAAACTGCTAATAAAAAATCTATGGTCTCCAGCTAGAGAGCTCAGTGCTTAGTGCTCAGTTGCAGAGTTTACTGCTATTAGTTATAATAGAGCAATAAATTACGTGCATTAGATTAACGAGATATTTCTGGTCAACTCAGCAATAGCTTATGGGTAACACCATTGATTATATTCCAGTTTAAATAGCAAGAAAATGAAATGTTAAATTATGTCCCAAAAAACTTTCCATGCAAATCTATATTACTTAGCATTTCGCTTACCTGATGGAAAGATTTATGTAAACAGAAAAGAATATTATTAATTAATTTAAATTGTTTTCACCAATTGGTTAAATGTCTCTGACTCCAGGGTGCACCACTCACTAACCAAAAAACTTATTTTTAATCTTATTGACAAGATGCAATCATTTAAAATTTTACTTAGTTAGTGACGTGTGTACTCCGAATGCTCTGATTATTTTTTCAAATCTTACTCAGTGCTATCTAAACTTGTTTCAAACGACTTATCGTCAAAATGGCTGCGTGTAACAGTCATCGCGGGAGTTTAAATTTACATGTTTCATGCAGCATTACGCGCTAAAAGGATATTTTGTTTGTCTTCGTTTTAAATTTCCCGCAATACTGTTCCGAACGCGTCGTTACATGACCTCATATACGCACAACGTAAATCAGGGGAAGAAAAGACAATGTTAAACTATGTCACAAAAGACTTTCCGTGCAAAATTAAATCACCCAGCATTTCGTTTACCTGCTTAAAAGACTTATGTAACTAGAAAAGAAAATTATCACTAACTCAGAAGCGTCAATTGACGTTCTACTAACTAACTACGGTGTCTTACTAACGTTTGCGCCAACTGGTAAGACGTCACTGATTCATCTTCCCAGTGTGCACCACTCACTCACCAAGCATTTCTAATCGTACTGACAAGATACAGTAATTTATAGTAAAATCCATATTGTTTAGTTAGCGAAACGTGCTCTGCGCATGCTCTGACTATTTCTTTATAAACTTCACGCAATGGTATTTAAACTTGTTTCAAACGACCTACCATTAAAACGGCTGAATTTTCAAGATTTATACAACGTTACTGCTAATGCAAGCTCTGCGCACAATAAGACAGTATGTAGATGGTAGAAAATTTCAAGGCGAATTTATTAGCTTTGTGTAAGTAAAGGGTTTTCCTGTGGTTTAACTGTCTTATGTCGTCGTGAAAAAATCAATGAACGGACCTTGTTAGCTTTTATCAAAGCACAAGCTAAAGTAATTTTCAGAAAAATCGGCTTAATAATTATATTACTTTATAGCAATTTTATACGTATATCGTACTCGTGTAAGATTTTTTGTTTGTCTTCATTTTAAATCTCCCGCAATACCGTTTCGACGTCGCCATTACATGACGTCATATACGCACAACGTAAATCAGGGGAAGAAAAGGAAATGTTAAACTATCTCCCAAAAAACTTTCCAAACAAAATTACATTACTTAGCATTTCGCTTACCTGCTGCAAAGACTTATGTAACTAGAAAACAAAATTATTAATTATTTAAAATGCTTTCACCAATTGGTAAAATGTCTCTGACTCACCCTCCAGGGTGCGCCACTCACTAAGCAAAAACGTATTTTTAATCTTAGTGAAGATAGAGTAATTTAAAATTTTACTTAGTTAGTGAAGTGTGCGCTATGAATGCTCTGATTATTTTTTCAAACTTTACAAAATGTTATCTAAACTTGTTTCAAACGACTTATCGTCAAAATGGCTGCCGTCTAACGGTCATCGAGGGAGTTTAAATTTACATGTTTATACAGCGTCTAATCTGCCGACGCAAGTCTAATATGCAAAAAGGCAGTACGTAAGTGGTACAAAATTTCAAGACGAATTTTTTCAGCTTTATGTAAAATGAGGGTTTTCTTGTGCTTAAATTTAAACCGGCACCCAGACGAGGCCAATGATTATTAAACACGCATTGTCATATGCACAATGCCTGCAAGCTTAGGAAATAATGATTTTTAATTCTTAGCTACTGAAATCTTTAATGCAATGACGTCACTCGAGGTGCATAATATGGTACTAAGATATAATTATTATTCAATTCATATAGCTCCGGTAGACAGCTACAGTTGGAAAAATTTCAGTAATTTGTTTAATTAAATCAGTGTCTCATTTGGTAACCTAGATATTAATTAGTCTGAACTGCTTACGTCACGTTTCCAGCATACCACAGCCCCCGTAAACTTAATGCAAAACAGATGGTGTAATATATAAATAAAGGCAAAAAACATATAATATATATATATATAATTATATATAAAATATATAAAATACATATAATTATATATAAAAAAGTTCTTCCCCCGTATTCTTCTTAAACTTAATGCAAAACAGATGGTGTAATATATAAATAAAGGCAAAAAAACATATTATATATATATATATAATTATATATAAAATATATAAAATACATATAATTATATATAAAAAAGTTCTTCCCCCGCATTCTTCTTAAACTTAATGCAAAACAGATGGTGTAATATATAAATAAATGCAAAAAACATATAATTTGAATATAATTATATATAAAATACATATAATTATTTACAAAAAAATATTCTACTATACTACGTTACTTACGCGCGTTATATTGTGACGAGCTTGAAGCACAAGAAAACCCTTTACTTACATTAAGCTAAAGAAATTCGTCTTGAAATTCAGTACTACTTGACTAAGTCTACTGTATTACTGAGCATAGAGCGTGAATTAGCAGCCATTTTAGCTGTGGGTCGTTTGAAATAAATTTAGATAACATCGCGCGCAAAGTTTGAAAAATAATCAGAGCATTTGTAGCGCTCTCTTCACTAACCTAGGCAAAGGCATATATTACTATATCTTGTCAATAAGACTCAAAATACGTTTTTAGTGAATCAGTGGGGCACACTGGGAAGGTGTCATTTTACCAGTTGATGCAAACGTCTTAAATTACAATTTCTTACTTATTCATTTAGATGTTTATCTATTCGTGTCAAAAATACATGCAAAGCATACATACAACTTCAATTTTGAAATATATAAAAAAACAAGACATACATGCAATTTCAATTTTGAAATATATAAAAAAACAAGACATACATGCAATTTCAATTTTGAAATATATAAAAAAACAAGAAATACATGCAATTTCAATTTTGAAATATACAAAAAAACAAGAAATACATGCAATTTCAATTTTGAAATATACAAAAAAACAAGAAATACATGCAATTTCAATTTTGAAATATACAAAAAAACAAGAAATACATGCAATTTCAATTTTGAAATATACAAAAAAAACAAGACATACATGCAATTTCAATTTTGAAATATACAAAAAAACAAGACATACATGCAATTTCAAGTTTGAAATATACAAAAAAACAAGACATACGAGCAATTTCAATTTTTAGATATACAAAAAAACAAGACATATACAATTTCAACTTTGAAATATAATGACACTATATATAAACAAAACAATTACTAATAAAACAACTATTGTTAAATCTTCCTGTTTGTTATGTTAGTGCTAGTAGCAAATTTTAATTTCCCTTAAATTATAAAGAACTTCCTTTTCTAGGTACATAAGTCTTTCAAACAGATAAAGGTGATGCAAAGCAATATAACTTTGTATGGAAAGTCTTTTGGAGGCATGCTATAGAATTGCCTTTTCTTCCCCTTTTATATTGCATTGCTGTCTTACTTTTTAATAAAAAACTGCACAATTGCACAAAGTTAAATGTAATACGTTACCTTAGATGATTAAATGTCATGTAAACGACTTGTGTGTTTGTCTGTCACAATGCAGGCCATTTAAAAGTATAAAAGTGTGAACAAACTTTACAAAAAGATGCGTTTACTAACTAAGGAGTCACTAAACATTTGCAATATAACATTTAGTTGGAAATATTGGTAAAAATGTAGGTTTTGAACTTACTGATTTAGGTTCTTTTTGTTTACGTCCAATTCACGCTGCGTTTTCACGTGCAACATTCACAGTTTTGCCAGAAATTGATCAGAAGTTTGTCGAAATAAACATAATTAACACTCAGTTTAATCTTCGTGGGTCACCGAGAATTTACAAAAGCACATAAACGGATTTTTCAACTTTGAACTTTCAAAAGTTTACAGTTCGTATCTCTGTTTCACTAAGAGTAGTACTATTTCCGACGTTCTGGTAACAAGTTTCTGTTGTTGATGGTCCAACGTGTCGAGTTTACACTGAGCAGCCGCGCACCTTGTTTTCCTCAGATGCATGGCTTCATCGACTTGCTGGCTTCCCTGATGGACAAGCTCGTAGAAGCTGATTGCCACAAATGCGTTGGGAGTTGCTACTCGATCCTGCAACTGCTAATTATTTTACCTGCAAAACAACCGCATTTTGTGTCCCAATATGCTCACGATTTATTGATTTTTTTTTATCAGAGTATAGTCGTATCACGGTGCATTGTTTTAAGGCCAACTTTCATCATTGTTTCGTGCATTGTTTTAGGGCCAACTTTCATCGTTGTTTCGTGCATTGTTTTAGGGCCAACTTTCATCATTGTTTCGTGCATTGTTTTAGGGCCAACTTTCATCGTTGTTTCGTGCATTGTTTTAGGGCCAACTTTCATCGTTGTTTCGTGCATTGTTTTAGGGCCAACTTTCATCGTTGTTTCGTGCATTGTTTTAGGGCCAACTTTCATCGTTGTTTCGTGCATTGTTTTAGGGCCAACTTTCATCGTTGTTTCGTGCATTGTTTTAGGGTCAACTTTCATCATTGTTTCGTCTTGTTTCTGAGTGGATAGTGCAAATGACTTTTCGGAAAACAATGCACAAAGAACAAGTAAACAAGTGCAAGTAAACAAGTAAAAAACAAGTACAAGAAAAATAAGAAAACAAAGGCAAAAAGAAGAACAAAAAACAAAAGCAGAACGAAGAAAAATACCGGTATTAATCTACGTTACTCTCAGAATAAATGCAGGCTAAGGCAAAAATGGATTTCAGAGAGAGAGACAATGAGTTAAGGAAGAAATAGACTGACCAGACAATGGACCAAATGAGACATGGACTGAACAGACAATGGACAAAATGAGAAATGGATTGAACAAACTATGGGCTAAATGAGATGTAGACTGAAGAGTCATTGAGCTAAGGGAGAAATGGACTAGAGCGACAGTGAGCGAAAGCAGAAATGGACATAAGAGACAATGGGCTGAGGGAGATACGAACTGAAGCTGAGCAAACAATCAAACAAGCAAACAAATTGGTAAGCCTTGCAAATCAGCAAACAAAAAAGCAACATATTAGTGAAATAACGACACCTAGTTAGTTAGTTGGTTAGTTAGTTAGTTAGTTAGGTAGGTAGGTAGGTAGCAAGTTAGTTAGTTAGTTAATTAGTTAGTTAGTTAGCTAGTCAGTCAGTCAGTCAGTCAGTCAGTCAGTCAGTCAGAGACGTTTTTATTCTTACAATGTTAGTAAACTCAAGGTTGCATATAATGTATCAACACGGAAGCTGTTTAACTTTTTATATGGTACGAGCGCCAGATATATTTCTACTAGACGTGCCATTTATTTTGATGTGATTCACAGAAAATGTGCATACAGTTTACACGTCAGGCTGAATAGGGGTGAAAATTTTATATGCAGGAACATTTTAAACAGTGATGCAAACTTTACTTAGACGTCATTGGCGTAGTTTGTAATATCGTTAATTGTTATTTGTGTTATTATTATGTGTCATGATTTATTGCATTATTTGTATTAATTTGTGATGTGTATATGAACTTTGTGAAGATTGAAGTAATATACTAAATCAAATCAAATGAAATCAGTCAGTCAGTCAGTGAGTCAGTTAGTCAGTCATCCAGTCAGTCAGTCTGTCTGTCTGTTTGTTTGTTTGTTGGTTTATTGGTTTGTCGGTTTGTCGGTTTGTCGGTTGGTTGCTTACTTGTTGGCTTGCTTGGTGAGTTTTTTGTTAATCTAACTATTCGTCTGTCTACACTATCATTTTCACACGCCAAACAACTCAGCAGCTATTATACTATTATACTCTTCATCCAGTATCATTGACGCAACTGATACATTTTATTTATGTGGAAAATACTATTAACATATGAAATTTCACGTGTAATTCCCCCAGACAGCAATAGAATTGCTACCGTAAAACGCCACTGACTTTTTGTTAGTCATCAATCACCACTAACTAATCGAAATAACAAGAGCAAAGCAATAAGCATGCAAAGTCACTTGCTAATGCTAACTGACATTGATTTAATGTTTAGCATTACCCCTTTTTTCTCACTAAAAGCCTCACCAGACGTTTAGTGACAAGCGAGTCCAGCAAAGAGGGAACAAAAATTTGCTAATTCGGCCAATCGGTACAGAATGTGGCCGCAAGTCGACGACCGACTGTAATTGAAAAGAAGTTTTGAGTCTAAACCCCCATCTGACAAGCATAAACTGCCATGGGATATCCTAATACTTCTGCACTTGCACGACATTGTGAATAAAGAGATTTTGAGATTAAGAGTAGAGAGATCGATCCTGCCGCAAAAGTTTGCTGCTGATTCTGATTAATGTAATTATATTTCCCCTTAACGTAGGTTGTTTGCCTTCATCCATTTATAAGTATTTTTTACTTTCTGTTAATACGATGTTGCAAAATGAATAAATTAATGGACACAAGTAATAGGCTAGTCACTCAGTAAATAGAGATGTATGGGCATCAGCAAGAAAAAGCCCGTCATTAATGTAAGAAAAAGCAGTGGTCCTAGGGTGGATCCTTGTAGTACTCCACAATTTATATCCTGCATATATGCACTTACTGTACTTAGTGAAAAAATTAATGGACACAAGGAATGGGCTAGTCGTCCAGTAAACACAAGTCTAATAAAATCAGTGAAAAAGGGCAGTTCATTAATGTAGATAAAAATAGAAGTGGTCCTAGGCTGGATCCTTGTAGTACTCCACAATTTATATCCTGCATATATGCTCTTACTGTACTTAGTGAAAAAATTAATGGACACAAGGAATGGGCTAGTCGTCCAGTAAACACAAGTCTAATAAAATCAGTAAAAAAGGGCCGATCATTAATGTGGACAAAACAGAAGCGGTCCTAGGATGGATTCTTGTAGTACACCACAGTTTACTGGACGCACTGTACTGGATGGAAATCAGCAAGAAAAGGCAGGTCGTTAATTTGGATAAGAAACAGCACTGGTCCTAAGGTGGGTCCTTGTACCATACCGCAGTTTATATCTGCGTATATTCAAGTACTGTACTTTGTATTAAGTAGTTACTTTGGATATTTTTTAGTTTGAGAGTGCACAAAAATTCAGCAGCACAAAAATACTCGTTATTACTGCGCCAATAAAGTAATTCCCGAAGTTTTGTAATAATTCAGGCAAAGGCCTCCACTCTACTAAATCCTCCACAATTACAACAATTCCTTAAATATAGCATCATACTAAATCAATTTCTGTTATTGGATTTCGATTCGTAATAAAATTTTTGCTATCACTGCTACACCACTCTCAGCTCTTATTACATTTCAAAAATTTAAAACTTTCGCTGTTTGATGACACTTCAGAAGTTTATCAATCGTCTGGTCATCTCGAGTGACACTGGACTCGCAAATTGATTCACTTCAACCATATTTAATAGAGGTGCCAGTCCTACTGTAAAAGTTTTATTACCTATTGAGGTACTAGACTCACATACTCGAAAAACGTCAAAAATTATGATAGCCTTATATAGAAGATCCCACGAAAAGCACTAAGTTGGCTTGAAACTAATAGCCAATAGATTGGAAGCAGCTGTTAATTATCAGCAACGGAATCATGTTCAATGGTTTTCACTGTCCGCCAGGGGCGCTCAAAAAATCCCTTAAAACATCAGAAACTAGAAATGATAAGACCTTGAAGAACTTGTAACTGTGGTTATCTTTCACTGCAACATTTTAAGCAATTTCGTAACAATAAGCTTTTAAGGGAAGACAGAAGGCAAGTTGCTATCGAATCATCTTTAGTATAGACTTATTTGCCATGAAAATGTCCGTTTCCACACGTCAGGTCTTCAACAGAACAATGGAATCATCAAAGAAGTAGAGAGAGAAAGGAGTAAAGCTGTAGTATGAAAAGATTTGCGTTTCAAGAGAAGCCCAGATAAAGCTCACGGGAACCCAGAACTGAACTGATCAATTGATAAGCGTGTGTGCAAAAAAGGCTTCAGACGAAATTGCTCGCAGTGTCCAAAGTTGCCTGGATTGCAAAGTTGTCAAGGAAAAACGCAATTAAGAAGTTTATATGCATTATTAGCGAAAGCTAATGGCAGTCATTCGATGTCTCAAGGCCACTGCATCAACAAAACCCCAGTCGTTCTTCACAACAGCCCTTGGTAATTTCTCTGGCTGTTAAGTTTTTATTCTTTCCCCGCGCTTAGCTTTTAACCGAGGTTTAGATTAAATTTTGGCGAACATTTCGTGACTTGCAGCAAAAGGAAAATCGTGTTTGAGGCTAGAAGTCAGCTCACGCGAGACAAATCGAACAAACTTTCGCATTGTCAAGATAAGCTCTTAATGAGGGCTGGAGTAGTTGTGACGTCACGTTTAATCAACTGCAATAAAACCATGATCGATTATGGCCAGCAAAGCCTGACTGCTAATGGACACACTTCAGCTGCTGTACAAGCTTGCATAGTACCTGCAGATGACTAAAAGTTAAAAGAAAAATGACATTTTTTATTTATTTTTTATTCTGCATAGTTTTCACAGACATAGTCAATATTCTTTGCATCATCATCTTAACAGTTTCTTCTTAGTAACGTTTAGAACCACCGATGTGTCTAAACAAACTAGAGTAGCAAAAAACTGTTAGAAAACGTGTTGCTCGCTCCTTTAAACATTTAATTTATGACTTTCTCACTTTATTACAGGAATTCTCGTTCGATTTTCTTTTCTTTCAATCATTTATTTTGTGATTGTTTGTGCGTTTGCTTATTCGCTCGTTTAGTCATTTGTCTCTTCGTTCGTTTGCCCATCTAGTTCTTCATCCAATCCTTCGTTTGTTCTTTCCTTCACTCGTTTATTCATTCATTCAGTCATTCGCTCATTTGTTTGTACATTAACAATTTTTTGATCTTGTTTATTCGTTCACTTATCCGTCTATCCATACGTTTATATTCATCTGCTTACTCACTCATTCGTTCATTTTTCAAATTGTTCATTCCTTTGTTCCCCTGTTACTTGATTTGTTTACTCTACTCATTGCTTTACTTATTAATCTTGCAATTTTGATTTTGACTTTTTTAATAGGGGCGTGGTGTTTCTTCCATCCTTAGCTTTGTTTTTCTTTTGCTTCCTGCATATTTATTTCATGGATTTTAAATGTGACTCATATTTTCACAAAATTCTTCTTTTTTCTCTTGCTTCTTTACTTCCCTTGCATTGCCTTCTCTCTTTTCCTTTTTTCCTCCACTTCTTTCTTTCTTTCTTTCTTTCTTTCTTTCTTTCTTTCTTTCTTTCTTTCTTTCTTTCTTTCTTTCTTTCTTTCTTTCTTTCTTTCTTTCTTTCTTTCTTTCTTTCTTTCTTTCTTTCTTTCTTTCTTTCTTTCCTTCCTTCCTTCCTTCTTCTTTCTTTCTTTCTTTCTTTCTTTCTTTCTTTGCATTCTTCTTCTTTGTTTCCTTTGCTGACTTTCCTTTAAATTGAACTCGTTGCCCTAAAAGGAACTGCCAAACCTTCTGGAAAGTTAGGCTTATTTCAATATTTGGGAAGAAGTTTTTGCAAAAAAAAATTGATTTGCTAATTTTTCATGGACATTAGGTAAGCTGCAGAGGTTTCAATAAGATTATGCAGCGTCCGCTTACGGAAAGCCACGATTCGCTTACGAAAAGTCACGAAGTCCATCAGTTACGACATAATTTTCAATTGAATGGCGGCAGCCACGGTGGCGGACTATACAGTGGCAGTATAAATTAACTTTATGCTCTTACATACAGTTTTTTAGAAATTTCTTTGTTATATTTTTCTAATTTCAACTGTTAACAGCTAAATGTGTTACCTTTTCCTTTAAAAATAGAACCACGCCTCATGACCGTAACTGAACTTCAAATGCAGCAATTGGCAGGATGCTGGAAGCCATTTGTGCTTCAGGACAACCTCATCTTTCTACCTAGAAGATTATTGTTTGTCGTTGTCTCATTTATCATTTTAAAAGTTCCAGAAATCTACTAACTGAAGCCATTTGACAGGCTGAAGCCAGGCTCTATATGCAATAAAGGCTGCAGTTTGTAACAATTTGGCAGTCAAAATTGGCAGTCGTAATTATCTCAGCATTACAAAGCACATTATACACGCATGCCACCGTCGTCTGTCTGTTCATCTGTCCGTTTACCTGTTCCAAACATATCTCGCAAACAGAGATGTTTCTCGAAATACATCACTAAGTAAGTTAGCGAAGTGTGTGTGTGTGTGTGTGTGTGTGTGTGTGTGTGTGTGTGTGTGTGTGTGTGTGTGTGTGTGTGTGTGTTTGTGTGTATGTATGTGTGTATGTGTGTGTGTGTGTGTGTGTGTGTGTGTGTATGTTTGTGTGTATGTATGTGTGTATGTATGTGTGTATGTGTGTATGTATGTATGTATGTATGTATGTATGTATGTATGTATGTATGTATGTATGTATGTATGTATGTATGTATGTATTTATGTATGTATGTATGTATGTATGTATGTATGTATGTATGTATGTATGTATGTATGTATGCATGTATGTATGTACGTATGTTTGCATGTATGTATGTATGTTTGCATGTATGTATGTATGTTTGCATGTACATATATATATATATACATATATACATACTGAAACTGCATTTTAGGTAAATTAAAATGCGAAAGGACGATAAGTTTTTCGAGTTTGAGGGAAATAATGACAGTAATTAGAAATGTTTGCAAAAGTGATGCTGCTAATGAAGCGTAAAGCAACAACGTTTCACAAAAGTCAAAACAAGGTTTTACTTTTGCATAAAAATCTCATCTTTGCTAAAGCTCCATCCACAAAGCTGCAAACTAACTTAATAATTCTTTAAAGCAAAACCGGACTTTGACAATCTTAAACTGTAGGTCAAAACATTCTATTCTTTAAAATATTGAAAGGAAACATTCTATTTTTTTCAAAAATGACTTACGTGAAAGAATTATTACTACGCAAACACAATTTCACGTTCGCGCCACTAGTTCTTCGCTGTTAAATGCATTTCACCATTTGCTAGTTAGACGGGCACTAGCGCCTGCATTTCGGTAGCGAAATGGAAAAAAACGGGTGCTGTACCTCTCAGTTTAGATGTTTTACTTTGTGATGAACTACACACGTTCGACAGCTCATGCGTGAGCACAGCGGTAAATTTGAAATTTGAATTTTTACCTTAAAATTTGCCCAATTTTAGTACAACACACTGAATATCTTACAAACACGTGCAACACGCTCTTGGAATATTTTTGCCGTTGAAAATTATATTAGTTTGTGATGTCATCAATAATTGGGCTCGCCCGCCATTAATTAAGTTTTTAATATATTATTTAATCATCAGAAACGCTTTTGCAATATTAATTGTGTTAAAATGTATACTTCTTATCGTACTTGAAAATGGGGTAGTATATGAAAAATCATCCTGTCTTCCTTTAAGCACAAATTCGACAGCACTGGGAAGCCCAAACAGCTCAAAAACAAAAAGCAATGGATACCCAATTACTTAGCACAAGAGTTTTAGTTTTACTAAAGCTCCATCCACATATAGGTTTTACATGTCAAATGTAGACCTGCGTTAACTCAAATGTAGACTTAGGTAGTTCAAATGTGTCTTGGTAACTCAAATGTAGACTTAGGTAATTCAAATGTGTCTTGGTAACTCAAATGTAGATTTAGGTAATTCAAATGTGTCTTGGTAACTCAAATGTAGATTTAGGTAATTCAAATGTGTCTTGGTAACTCAAATGTAGATTTAGGTAATTCAAATGTGCCTTGGTAACTCAAATGTAGACTTAGGCAGTTCAAATGTGTTAACAATGGTTTTCAACAAATCTTGAGCGCTTTTGGTAACTCACTTGTGACATTGGTATCTCAAATGTGGATAGGTGTTAAAGTTTAAAGATGTTAAATTAATCTTCGTTAATTTCAATTTAATAATTGCTCCTAAGTTAAAATAACAACGTTGTAGGCCTAGTAGATGCACTATCTTTGGTTTATTTTTTTCTAATTTGCACTTAAATAACTTAATTACCGATTTATTCAAAGTAATGCATCTACATTTGACTTACCTAAGTCACATTTGAACTTTTCTGTGTCTACATTTGACGTGTAAAACCTATATTACCTTACCTCGCTGTTAGTACAGCTACAAAACTTAATGTTTTTCCAAATGGAGGCTGAGCCCTTACGTTGAGCCCCTGCATTAGTAATAAATTATTAGCAAAGCAACGAAGATTTCCTCCTCCTTGCAAGATTTTTCTGCGTCCCGTTAATAGCTTATTTGAAGCCCCGGCGAGCAACGTAATGGCTTCAACGCGGTACAGGAAACCGAATCTTAAGATTCCCATCTTATTAGACAACCGCACGAAGATATATAGGTTAAGAAGGGATGCTGGTTGCACGATCACTGGAAGCTGCTCTGCTCGCCAGTTGAAACCAGTTGAAGAAACCCTCGGCCAGCGTCTGTCAAGCTGAGTTAATAAGATCATCAAGGCTGGAAGAGCCAGCCCAACTCAATCATTTTGCGATAATTGATTTGAAAGTGTTATTATACTGGCTTGAGATGTTCAACTCCAGCTGAATAACTGGACGAGTTATAGTCTCGACTGCAGCCTTGCTTGGCACGACTGACTGACTGACCGTCTTACTGACCAATGGACGCTGATTGACTGACCATTTGATTTGAAAGTATTATTATACTGGCTTGAGATGTTCAACTCCAGCAAGCGCTGAGTAACTGGACGAGTTATAGTCTCGACTGCAGCCTTGCTTGGCTCGAGTGACCGATGTACTGACCAACGGACGCTGATTGACTGACCAATTGATTTACTGACTGATTGATTGACTGACTGACCGACCGACCGACCGACCGACTAAATGATTGACTGGCTGGCCTTATGGCTGGCTGGCTAACTGACTGACTGACTGATTGACTGACCGACTAACTGATTGACTGACTGACTGACTGGTTGACTGACTGACTGACTGAATAAATGAATGAAAAGATGGATGAATGAATGAATCAATGATCGATCAATCGAGTGATTGAACGAATGAACGAACGAACGAACGAACGAACGAACGAACGAACGAACGAACGAACGAACGAATGAATGAATGAATGGATGAATGAACGAATAAATTAATGAGCGAATGAATGAATGAATAAATGAATAAATGAACGAATGAACGAATGAACGAATGAACGAATGAACGAATGAACGAATGAACGAATGAACGAATGAACGAATGAATGAATGAATGAATGAATGAATGAATGAATGAATGAATGAATGAATGAATGAACGATTGAACGAACGAACGAACGAACGAACGAACGAACGAACGAACGAACGAACGAACGAACGAACGGACGGACGATCGAACGAACGAACGAACGAACGAACGAACGAACGAACGAACGAATAAACGAACGAGTGAAGGAATGATAAGGTGAATTAATAAATGAATGAATAAAAGAAATGAATGAGTGAGTGAACAAATATAGGAATGAATGAACGAGCTCATTGAAACATTGTAACCACTTTATTAATCTCACAGCTTACTGAAAGCTCATCTAATTTCATTTTAAAATTTTTGCGTTATCTGAAATTATAATCTCACAATCTCAAAACTGAAAAACAAACTTAGATTTATATCCGTAATGACAAATCAGTTTGTGACGTGGATAGATGCACATTCGAGAACCGTGGAGAAATTCTTGGCACAAATTCTGATACATATCTAATAATATCCGCTTTTGCGAACAATTTTCCAACTTATTCGCGAAGAAAATGGCAGAAACGTGAAAGAATTTTCAACTGAACGAGTCTATAGATGACAGACCATTGATATGCAGCAGTTCATTAGAGCCATAACAACATTTGAAGTGCTAGTGTTAAAAACATACAGTTCTAAACACATACGTATCTCAATTTATTTCCTCTGTTGGGTATAACAGATACACGAACAGAATAACAAGAAATACAAACAATAATATCCAATATACGAAATTATTCACAATTAATAGTCTTTTCTAAACTTGTTATATAAAACCCATTTGACTGAAAACCCTGCCTGAGTACAGCTTAATGTACAGAGATATCTTGCTCTAATAATTATTAGATAATAGGAAAAGATATTGTTACAATTGTCATGGCTGTCTTAGATTACTACTGGGGTATTGATATTCGTGCTGGTTGGGTTGTGGTTGTCATGGCTGTGGGGGTGGCGGTGGCGATGTTGTTGCTGCTGTTAATGTTGGTGCTGATGCTACAACTGTTGGTAGTGGTAGTGGTAGTGGTAGTGGTAATGGTAGTGGTAGTAGTAGTAGTAGTAGTAGTAGTAGTAGTAGTAGTAGTAGTAGTAGTAGTAGTAGTAGTAGTTGTAGTAGTAGTAGTAGTAGTAGTAGTAGTAGTAGTAGTAGTAGTAGTAGTAGTAGTAGTAGTAGTAGTAGTAGTAGTAGTTGTAGTAGTAGTAGTAGTAGTAGTAGTAGTAGTAGTAGTAGTAGTAGTAGTAGTAGTAGTAGTAGTAGTAGTAGTAGTAGTAGTAGTAGTAGTAGTAGTAGTAGTAGTAGTAGTAGTAGTAGTAGTAGTAGTAGTAGTAGTAGTAGTAGTAGTAGTAGTAGTAGTAGTAGTAGTAGTAGTAGTAGTAGTAGTAGTAGTAGTAGTAGTAGTAGTAGTAGTAGTAGTAGCAACAGCAGTGTTAGTAGTAGTAGTAGTAGTAGTAGTAGTAGTAGTAGTAGTAGCAACAGCAGTGTTAGTAGTAGTAGTAGTAGTAGTAGTAGTAGCAACAGCAGTGTTAGTAGTAGTAGTAGTAGTAGTAGTAGTAGTAGTAGTAGTAGTAGTAGTAGTAGTAGTAGTAGTAGTAGTAGTAGTAGTAGTAGTAGTAGTAGTAGTAGTAGTAGTAGTAGTAGTAGTAGTAGTAGTAGTAGTAGTAGTAGTAGTAGTAGTAGTAGTAGTAGTAGTAGTAGTAGTAGTAGTAGTAGTAGTAGTAGTAGTAGTAGTAGTAATATTAGTGGTGGTGGTAGTGGCAGTGGTGGGGGTGGGGTTGGGGGTAGTAGTAGTAGTAGTAGTAGTAGTAGTAGTAGTAGTAGTAGTAGTAGTAGTAGTAGTAGTAGTAGTAGTAGTAGTAGTAGTAGTAGTAGTAGTAGTAGTAGTAGTAGTAGTAGTAGTAGTAGTAGTAGTAGTAGTAGTAGTAGTAGTAGTAGTAGTAGTAGTAGTAGTAGTAGTAGTAGTAGTAGTAGTAGTAGTAGTAGTAGTAGTAGTAGTAGTAGTAGTAGTAGTAGTAGTAGTTGTTGTAGTAGTAGTAGTAGTAGTAGTAGTAGTAGTAGTAGTAGTAGTAGTAGTAGTAGTGGTAGTAGTAGTAGTAGTAGTAGTAGTAGTAGTAGTAGTAGTAGTAGTAGTAGTAGTAGTAGTAGTAGTAGTAGTAGTAGTAGTAGTAGTAGTAGTAGTAGTAGTAGTAGTAGTAGTAGTAGTAGTAGTAGTAGTAGTAGTAGTAGTAGTAGTAGTAGTAGTAGTAGTAGTAGTAGTAGTAGTAGTAGTAGTAGTAGTAGTAGTAGTAGTAGTAGTAGTAGTAGTAGTAGTAGTAGTAGTAGTAGTAGTAGTAGTAGTAGTAGTAGTAGTAGTAGTAGTATTGTAGCTAACAGCTCCCTCGCTTTTCTGCTGTAGCCTTGAAAATCTTTGTCCCTCGCTTTACATGTTAACGTGTTGTGGGCGTGGCACACTTGAGGCAGTGGCTTCTTTGAAGTGGGTTCAAAATTGACCATGCATGCTTGGCGGGCTTCACACTTGAAATTCAACAACATGGATTATTGAGCAAACAAACTTTTCTGCTCGAAAACGCAGAGAAAATACAAATATCTGCTTCGATTACAAATCTCTGCTCAAGTGAAATCGAAAACACGTCTGTTTGGGTGGATTTTCACGCTTCGGTGAACATGGCTTCAGTGAAGGGAGATGAGAATCTTAAAATCTTTACTTGAAAGAATTCTCCACCAACAAATTACAGGAAATCTATTGCAGAGTATACTGGTCTGTTGCATTCTGGGATGTTTTAGCTCATTTGAGCTTATTAATTATGTATAGAAAAAACTACAGTTAAAAATATAAAAATGTAAACTAGTATTCTAATCTGTCTCAGTACGTAAAAATGTTTTTCTTTTGTCTTCCACATTATCTGATTTGAGTAATCGTTCTATTTCTACTATTATGTCTTTTCTGTTGTTTTTCGACCAATTCTTATCTTTTCTTGTTTTCTTAATTCACTTCCTCTTTTTGACTCTTCTCTGCTTTAGTATTTTTGCTTTTTTCATTGGTTTTCCAATCTCATTGCCTCCTTCATCTGCACCCCCCCCCATTTCTTTCTCTCTCCCTTCCTTTCTGTCCCTCTCTCCTCTCTCTCTCTCTCTCTC
>JAQGDQ010001048.1:0-52500 GCA_030141605.1 Tubiluchus corallicola
TAGAAGTATATTATTCAAGACTTCAAGTGTCGATTCACTTCAGTTTTACAGGCTAACGAGTTCAACCATAGACATAGACATAGACATAGAACATTTATTTTCTCCAATTGGTTTAATATCAAAAGTTTTTTAAATATTAAGTAATTATAATCATGGAGCAGGGCAAGGAAGGACCATAGGGTCATCTAGTCTCCTGCCCTTTCTTATAATAAGAAAAAATAATAATAAAAACAGTCTAAGTGATACAAATTATCCAAAAACAACTGAAAACAAAAAATAAAAAAGTTGGATACCAAAATCTAAACAAAACAATACAATTATTCAGTAATTAGGATTATTATATGTAGTAGTTTCAAATGGGGTCTTATTAACAGGGGAATTTGACCAAGGTTAGTGAGTAAAGTTAAAAACTGAGAGTATGGAAAGAAAAAATAAGCATAAAAACGTAAAATATATAAAAATTTATGAGAAAAAGTAAGTATGAGAAAGAGCAACAATTACTTAGGAGATGAGGAGAAAAAAAGAAAAAACTTGCTAGCTTGCTTATTAGTCTTAACCATGTTTCTATTTGTCCTCCTTCCTATCCGTACAACACCCAAAACTATGTGTACCCCAAAACTTCTAATATGTCGTCGAAGACTTTTAGAAGTATTCAAGACTTCAAGTGTCGATTAACTTCCGTTTTACAGGCTACTGAGTTCAACCATGTTTCTCCTCATCTCCTAAGCAATTGTTGCTCTTTCTCATACTTACTTTTTCTCATACATTTTTCTATATTACACTTTTTTATGCTTATTTATTTCTATACTCTCAGTTTTTAACTTTACTCACTAACCTTGGTCAAATTCCCCTGTTAATAAGACCCAATTTGAAACTACTACATATAATAATCCTAATTACTGAATAATTGTATTGTTTTGGTTAGATTTAGGTATCTAACTTTATTATTTTTTGTTTTCAGTTCTTTTTGGCTAATTTGTATCATTTATACTGTTTTTTTATTATTTTTTCTTATTTGTTTTTATTTTTGTTATCTGCAGCATCACCGTTAATTTTTAATATACGAATCTATTTATAACAAAGGGCAGGAGACTAGATGACCCTATGGTCCTTCCCTGCCCTGCTCCATGATTATGATTACTTAATATTTAAAAAACGTTTGATACTAAACTAATTGGAAAAAATAAATGTTCTATGCCTATGTCTATGTCCATGTCTTTGTCCTCCTTCCTACCCGTACAACACCCAACTCTCAGTAAGCTGTACAGAAGACATTTACAATGTCGTTACATAATCATAAATCCATATACAGACGAAATGATTACAGCTCAGCCCCACCCTGCATCAGGCTGGCACCACATTTGAGTCAGCTGATCAATACCGGAGATGGTGCGTTACAACTGCTTGGCTTCAAATCAATGAATTTCTTGCACGCCATGTGTGCGAAGCCAAACACAGGCAACACGAGTGAACTATGTACAGACCCCCTAAGGCATACTACAAGCTTCAGAAATCTAGAACATACAAATAAGAAGATGCAGGAAGAGGAGAGGAGAGGAGAGGAGAGGAGAGGAGAGGAGAGGAGAGGAGAGGAGAGGAGAGGATACTCAGGGCAGCGAGGAAGGATACCGTTTGAATGCAGATCATTTTTATCGACACAACTAAATATGGAAATCTCACTTTTTATAGGTGGAAAGACATACATTTCTACCTGTGTTACAAGCCAAGTTGATAGATAAGTAAATAAGTAAACAAACAAACAAACAAACAAATAAATAAACAACTGAATTAATTAAAGCAAAACCAAACCCAATATTAAACTGCAGGTCAAAACAATCTACTCTTTAAAATATATGGAAAAAGAACATGCTATTTCTTTCAAAAATGACTTACGTGAAAGAATTATTACAACACAAATGTAATTTCACGTTGGCGCCACTAGTTCTTCACTGTTACATGCATTTCGCCATTTACTAGTCAGACGGGCAATAGCGCCTGCATTTATTCTTTAATCTATTATTTAATTATGAGAAACGCTTTTGCAATATTAATCGCATTAAAATGTATACTTTTCATCGGATTTGCAAATGGGGTAGTACATGAAAAATCATTCCGTCTTCCTGTAAAGGAAAACCGGATCATTGTGTAAACATTCGTTCAGAATAAAGAATGCTTTAAAATATTGAAAACTACAATAGCTTTTTGTAAATCAAAGCTTAGATTAAATAATAACCTCGGATACTCAAACTTTTAAAGCTATGTGTAGCTCAGTGAATCTACTAAGATTGGCAGCGGCGCCTTTTTGTCACATTCGCGTGGCCGACAAATAGAAGGCGGTATCGTGATAAGGATGATCCTGAATTACAGTGTTAGTTTCTGACATCATATGATGGAGAACCCATTTTTCGTGACATCATGCGTCTAAACAGTACTGTAACACCTATGCAAATGTGCTTGACACGCAAGGGAAGACGCCTGCCATTGTACAAACTGTGGTTAGTTTCTGACGTAAACAATAGCTGTATTCGGTTGCCGTTAATTAACTTTCTAAGCTAATTATTCAAATATAAGAAACAATTGTTAACTTTTATAGGCATTAAAATGAGATTGAATCTAAACAATCATCCTGTCTTCCTTTACGTAGTAATCTGATTGTTAAATCTGAAAATCGTGAACCATGTTGTTACTATTAATGAACGCGTGTGCAATAATGCACTTGACATATCATCACATCGCGTGCAAACAATGACAATGAAGATATCACACGTACTGAAATCACAGAGTTGATTTGTTTATGAACCACGGGGGAATAATTCCCCCCAAGGAGAGAAATTTAGGTTTTTAAGGACAAAACTGGGAACAGGGACTAGCAGGCCCAGTAGCAATATTAATGGAACATTAATCCGCAAATTACAATCCTGTAAATTACACATGATCTACGGCAGGGGTGTGCAAATTATCTGACTAGCCGGGCCATATTAAACTTTCCCGCAATTCCTGTGGGCCACAGGCAGTTTGATCAAGGAACCAAGTACAGAAGGGCCTAATAACGATTTTTTTTGCATCCGACCTGCGTACATCATTACTACTACCCTCAAGAAACTATTTTAGAAGTTATTAAAATTTATATTACAAACCATATATTTCTACTTTCAGGACAGATACTGGTAATTTCATTACAATGTATATTAGTAATGTGTATCACACAGTCTGCGTAGTACAGTGACATTAAGCTACAACCGTCTTGTAAGGGTTAATGGCATCCGATCTAGTAGAAAAAACTACCCGCCCTATCTTTGGGAGCGTGGCACGGACTTCAGCTGGATACACTCAATTAATCGCCCGGGCCGCACTTTCATTAGGTTGACAAATCTCTTCGTGGGCTGCACAAATTCTCTCGGCGGGCCCGCAAGTGGACCGCGGGCCGCAAGTTGCACACCCCTGCGCTACGGGATATCAGCCTACTAAATGCCACAGAATAATTCATCACTATTTCTACACAACTTTTCAAATCTTATCAACATTTGTTATTGATGTTAAATTGTAAAGATCCACTACCTGTATAAAAATTCTCCAAGCAAATCTGACATGTGTAGAATGTTGGAAAATGAGGCGCAACATTCTAACATAACACGTCATATTATGGCAAAAAGGATGCATGGTGCAATGCACTAAAAATCAGACAATCTCCGAAAAAAGGGAACGACATTCTCACTTCTAATAAGCCTTTTCACAGTTCCAGCGATTGATGATGATCGTGAAAAGATCAAAAGTTAAGTGTACCACAGAACGCATTTGCATACACTTAACAATGCCTCGCCGCTCACACTACTGTAATAGTAACAGTTTTAACAGCTAGCTAGAATCTTACCTAGTTCATTTTTTCTTGGTCTCAAGCAAGATCCTGCCAGTGAATCACCATATGCACTCTATGCAGATTAATACATAGTTACGAAAAATCCGTGTAAAACAACTGAAGTTACTGAACCGATGTGGTAGACAGCTTTGCTTTACCGACATGTCACGTGATGATTGCAGTTAACACACGTTGCTCTAGTACACTTAAATTTTGGCTTACGGCAAGTGCGTGTGTGCAAAACGAAACCGAGAAAAGGCTTAATATAGGCGAAAATGATGGATGGAGGAAAAAAGACTCATAATCACTTAAACAGATTGTTCATGCTAGCACTTACAACATAACAGGACACAATAAAAGTTTTAACGACGCGCGCGCATTGAACGTTTCGAATTCGATTAAGATTTTTAATTCAAGAATTTTTTATCTAAAATTATGGATTCAAATTATTCACTTCTCTAACAACGTCTTTCATCACCAAAACGCTTGAAGCATCAAAGCAATCAAGACAATCTAGCGCAAATTCTATGTATAATTTTAAACAAATTATTAGTGTCTTTATTACACACAACAAAATCAAGTAATATGCACAATCTTTGCGAGACCGCTTTTTATTTCGTGTTCAAAACTAAAATGTTCAAATCGAATTCATTTTCACGCTCACCCCCTGAATGTTTACAACATCGTTCATTCCGCTATCTCGTGCATCGTTCATTTCACTATCTCGTCCATCGTTCATTTCACTATCTCGTGCATCGTTCATTCCACTATCTCGTGCATCGTTCATTCTACTATCTCGTGCATCGTTCATTCCACTATCTCGTGCATCATTCATTCCACTATCTCATGCATCGTTCGTGCATCATTCATTCCACTATCTCGTGCATTGTTCGTGCATCATTCATTCCACTATCTCGTCCATCGTTCATTCCACTATCTCGTGCATTGTTCGTGCATCATTCATTCCACTATCTCGTGCATTGTTCATTTCACTATCTCGTCCATCGTTCATTCCACTATCTCGTGCATCGTTCATTCCACTATCTCGTGCATCGTTCATTCCACTATCTCTTCCATCGTTCATTCCACTATCTCGTGCATCGTTCGTCCATCGTTCATTCCACTATCTCGTCCATCGTTCATTCCGCTATCTCTTCCATCGTTCATTCCACTATCTCGTGCATCGTTCATTCTACTATCTCGTGCATCGTTCATTCCACTATCTCGTGCATCATTCATTCCACTATCTCGTGCATCGTTCATTCCACTATCTCGTGCATCGTTCATTCCGCTATCTCGTGCATTGTTCATTCCACTATCTCGTGCATCGTTCATTCCACTATCTCGTGCATCGTTCATTCCACTATCTCGTGCATCGTTCATTCCACTATCTCGTGCATCGTTCATTCTACTATCTCGTGCATCGTTCATTCCACTATCTCGTGCATCGTTCATTCCGCTATCTCGTGCATCGTTCATTCCGCTATCTCGTGCATTGTTCATTCCACTATCTCGTGCATTGTTCATTCCGCTATCTCGTGCATTGTTCATTCCGCTATCTCGTGCATCGTTCATTCCGCTATCTCGTGCATCGTTCATTCCGCTATCTCGTGCATTGTTCATTCCACTATCTCGTGCATCGTTCATTCCACTATCTCGTGCACCGTTCATTCCACTATCTCGTGCATTGTTCATTTCACTATCTCGTCCATCGTTCATTCCACTATCTCGTGCATCGTTCGTGCATCATTCATTCCACTATCTCGTGCATTGTTCATTTCACTATCTCGTCCATCGTTCATTCCACTATCTCGTGCATCGTTCATTCCACTATCTCGTGCATCGTTCATTCCACTATCTCGTGCATTGTTCATTCCGCTATCTCGTCCATCGTTCATTCCACTATCTCGTGCATCGTTCATTCCACTATCTCGTGCATCGTTCATTCCATTATCTCGTGCATCGTTCATTCCACTATCTCTTCCATCGTTCATTCCACTATCTCGTGCATCGTTCATTCCACTATCTCGTGCATCGTTCATTCCACTATCTCTTCCATCGTTCATTCCACTATCTCGTGCATCGTTCATTCCACTATCTCGTGCATCGTTCATTCCACTATCTCGTGCATCGTTCATTCCATTATCTCGTGCATCGTTCATTCCACTATCTCTTCCATCGTTCATTCCACTATCTCGTGCATCGTTCATTCCACTATCTCGTGCATCGTTCATTCCACTATCTCGTGCATCGTTCATTCCATTATCTCGTGCATCGTTCATTCCACTATCTCGTGCATCGTTCATTCCATTATCTCGTGCATCGTTCATTCCACTATCTCGTGCATCGTTCATTCCACTATCTCGTGCATCGTTCATTCCACTATCTCGTGCATCGTTCATTCCATTATCTCGTGCATCGTTCATTCCACTATCTCTTCCATCGTTCATTCCACTATCTCGTGCATCGTTCATTCCACTATCTCGTGCATCGTTCATTCCACTATCTCTTCCATCGTTCATTCCACTATCTCGTGCATCGTTCATTCCACTATCTCGTGCATCGTTCATTCCACTATCTCGTGCATCGTTCATTCCATTATCTCGTGCATCGTTCATTCCGCTATCTCGTGCATCGTTCATTCCACTATCTCGTGCATCGTTCATTCCACTATCTCTTCCATCGTTCATTCCACTATCTCGTACATCGTTCATTCCACTATCTCGTGAACATTCGTGATCGAACAGCAATTTGCAAGGTTGCTTTTTAAACTAGGCAGCACAGACTTGACTTAGAGATTGCTTAATAACTGTTCAGCCATTTCTAATTTTGCCTCATTTTCCCCTTACCTGAACGAAATCATAACGAATTCAACAGAAGTCCTCAAAACTCTAGGTGAATTTTTCAAAATTAGATTTATTAAAGCATTCCTGAAGCAAACATTTTTAGAGTTTGGCACTTTGCCAGCTAGGATATAACACTGAGTGACAGGAATATTTAATATAACTGTGACAGGGGTGGAACCTTACTCATTATCAAGGCTAATCCCTGAGAGGAGCAACTGCACTGGCAGAAGTGACTTAGCCATGAAAGAGCGCAGCTTCAATTAAGCAAACAGCCCGACTCAATATGACGAATGAAACTTTCCACAATGAGTAATGAAGCCAGCTAATTACTGACCAGCCTTAATGTTGCCTAATTTTGGTCGCAGAGTGGACCCCGTGACCACTCAGCTTACCACCCCCCACCGTACAGTACTACCCTAACTAAGGAATTAATGGTCGCTTGCGAATTCTAATTTTATAGAGTTTTAGTGCCAAAGTCAGCAATGACATAACATTTTTAGTAACTCTTGTACAACAAACCACTAAACCAGAATTTATAACGTCAACACTAAAGCGGAACACTAGATACATACTAATCAAACACGTAATCTTACATCACTATTAAATTAAACTTTTGCATACTTACTCTTTATCAATATCTGAAGTGCTTGAATACTAGGAGGTCCCATTCCGGAATTATACGGTATGACTGTCGTCAAGTACTGCAAAAAGAAAATCAAGCTCATGTTGTACTATTTGCACACAAATTTTGCATTTAATAACACACCAAAGAACTTTAATTGGACTGTATTGCCACCCATCTTGTTAGCTAGTCTGTTATACACCGTGTATGAGTAGCATGCCTAATCTGCTAATGACACTACAGTAATAGCATAGTGCAATAATGACCATTGTTGGCATCCTTCTGTCTCGGAAGACAATGGAGTGTGCGCCAAGAGAGTCAGTTATTGATCGCATTGATGGAGCTGCAGCGTCGACTGTGGCTGAGCAGTCCGGTCCGTGAACCACTGGAATGGCCGCTCCAGGGCGCATGCCTGGGCAAGGTGTATGGAGATCCTGAGTAGCCCAGACAACAGGAACCCCCTCTCTTCCTTGCTGGTGTAGTCTAAAGGAAAGCGGAGCGATACGTTTGGCACCAGGTTGGCTGTAGGAGATGCCGGAGTCAGTGAGCATGCTGCACTGGTCCGCCTTCAAGGCTCCACTCCACCTGTATGTCAGCGTGCTGAAGACATTTGATTAGAGTCAATTGCTAACAGTTTTTCTATACTTTTACATTGGAGTGACCTGTACTGGACGTTTTTGAGACAATTAGGTGATTGATTCTACATTACTGTGAGTCTAATACAGGCGCCTGTATGGCACCTACTGTATTAGCTTAGTATTGGTAAATGCAGACAATCAGCAAATTCGGACCGACGTCTTCCCACTTCTATCCAGCAAACAGAGATATGAGTGTACTAACGAAACCGACAGTAAAGTATGAAAAAATTTTGCGCTCCCAGGGATTCGAACCTGGGCCTTCTATTGTCCGGAAGCTACGCTAACCACTACAACGTCATTCCATGGTGTTCTAATTTATTACATTCCACGTCGCTTCCCATCATTATTTTGGACATCCCAAGAATCGTACACTCGAACATAATTCTGAACAGGAGAACAACTGGTCGAAAAAAGTTGCAGATGTTTGTGTCAGGTCTGAATGAAGCCACGTCTTCGCTTAAGTGGGTGCTGGCTTCATTTTGGGAAGCTGTTTTTCCCACCACCAATCAATAATTCTCTACATTTTCCTTGCTAATGTTCTACATAAATCAAACGTAGGACAACTCTGCGGGTTCGTTTCCGGGGGCAGGAAAACTTTTACATTTTTCTCGGCGAGTTTACTGATTGTGTTTAAACGCACCAGTCAACAGAAAGCATAAATTTAACTTAATGTATAACTACAAATTACAGCCTTCCAACTTTTAAGCTAAATCAGGGTTCCCACAGAGTTTTAAAATAAATTTCCTGACTTTTCACTGACCAAATATCGATTTTTCGTGTCTAAGATGAGTAGAAATTGCATTACCAAATATTGCATTACCAGTATACATATGCAAACATTTTTGAACATGTACTGATATATAATGTGTCGGTCAATCATTATTTTTGGAACAGAAATCGAAACTGGGAGACTGCCATAGCAAAATTTTATTCGAACACGAATCGCTGAAAAATGCGTTTGGAAAAATATCGATTCACTGTGAATATTTTTGCAACCCTTTCCAATTTTCCTGACTTTTTACCTCATTTTCATCATTTTCCCTGACTGTTTACCAAATTAACTTTATCCCTGACTTTTCCAGGGACTTTCCAGGATAGCCTGTATTTTCCAGGATTTTCCCTGACCGTGGAGACCCTGGCTAATGATTAACAACCCTCCCGCCACTCAGACTTCCTCCTCTGATTATTCAAAGCAACCTACCGAGCGTCCTTCTCCACTTTTCTCCTTCTTCTTCTTGTTCTTCTTCTCCATCTGCAGCTGCCTGCGTTTATTCTGGATGCTTAGCAACAGCGAGATGAAGTGATTCTTTAACTCCTTCTCGTACTCCAGCTCGTCCCGTAAAGCCAACTCTCTGACTAGCGTCTCCGAGTGCTCCTTTATATTGCACTCCATCTCCTCGTAGATGCGAGTCAAATCGCTCACAGATGACTCTTCCAGTTCTGAAATGCAGATATCATGTAAAACCATAGATAAAATTAAAAAAGCTGTCAATGTCGCACATTTAATTCGCAATTCTTAATTTAAAGTACTACAATAATAATTTAATATGTGCTGCTACCTACATTTAAAATTATTTATTATTGAACTTAATCAAGTTCAATCCAATGCCAGCCAAACGTGTAAGTATTAAATAAGTGCAGCATCCCTACTTCGTGGAAATTCACTTATCCCGGGTGGGCCTGGAGTGGAACAGCCGCAATAAGTGAGGGAACACTGTACAGGTTGAGTACAAATTGACTCTAATTAAACCACTTTAGCATGCTGAATTACAAGCTACACACGTGTCATTACGTGCTGCTTGGATTCGAATTCGAAATACTGAAATTCCATTTGATTCGAATTCGAAAGTCACAAATTCGACTCTAATTCGATTTCTTGCAGAGAATGCTCGCCCCTAGTCAATGATACTGTAACCTGCAAAAACTGACAGACCAAATTGCAGGTCATAGATTTACTATGATACGACAGCAGCTGCCATTAGAACGAATCTATCCACAATAACCATGGAAACCACAAGGGCAGGAAAATAATTAAATTTAATCGACTGGCGTCATGGGGAAGCTGAATGTCGCGTGCAGAACCTCTTGAAATCTGAGCAAAAACACTAAACAAACATGCGACGGACGAGGAGAGACACCATTGTAAATGATTTCAGTATGGCGTCATACAAATAAACTTGAATTGAGTTCTACGACTGCAGTAAATTCGGGAAAATGCGAGATTTTTGAGGGAGCAGTTACGTCAATAATTTGGCTATTCGCTTCTTTATGGAAAATGAATGAAGCGTGAAACTGAAAGCCTCCGTAGCCTCTGTGGAGATTAGGGGTGAGCATTCTCTACCAAAAAGCGAATTCGAATCGACCCGAACTTCAGTGTTTCGAATTGGAATTGAGATTGAACGATTTGGAACAAGTTTTCGAACCACCAGTAAAAATTAGTCTTACAAAGATCATGCATATCACTAGATTTTTTCTGCAGTAAAAGGACTAGCAATTTTTTTTAAAGTTGTGTGCAGAAATCACAGCTAAATTATGCTAATTGCATGATGTTTCAATCGTTTTAATGAGCAGGAACATATGTGATTGAAGTGCTGAATTAGTCGAATCTATATTCGAACTAAAAAACTCGTTCGAATTCGATTCGAATGTTCGAACTCGAACGTTCGATGCTCACCCCTAGTGGAGATGCAAAAATGTGATTGTTCAAAAACCATGTTAAACGACGTTAAGCTAGCTGAACTATGTACACCGTTACTGAAAGTGCATGATAAACCATAGATGCAATAAAAATTAATGTTAAATTGTTTATCATCTTTAACTCCTTCAGGAATGCACCATTCAAAATAGGTGTGATAAGACCAATTACTTTTCTGTTATTGTATATGCACAGTAAAATGCTCCATTAAAAATAGAAAAATCTTATTTTCAAACATTTTGTTGCCTATATTTCATAAATAAAATTAAACGTGATTTTGCTCAAGTAAATTCAAACATGGTTCGATATTTCGGTTAATTGGGCCCGAAAATCCTAAAACTTCACAGTCGTCAGCACGAAGGTGTGCCACATTGCCGGTAAGAGTGCATCAGAAGCTGTTATGTAAACGACATTTTCGCTTTATTTGAACTAAATTAGCCAAAATTTTGGACTGGTTTTTCACATCTAGGAAAAAATTGGATAATTAGGTAAATGCTAGTAAAACCTAGGAAAATGCTACGGAAAAGTTATCCGAATTTCGGCTACGAAAGTAAATAAATTTCACCGAAACCGAAACTTAACCGAAAGTGCAATTATCGGCAAACCGGAACGAACTTTGGTTTCGGTCACATCCCTGGTAATGTTGCAGCTTGTGTACTCCACTTTACTTCCAAATGAGCATTTCACACTTAAGTGACCCCCTATGCAGTCAATAAGTCTTTTCACAGTTTTTTGGTGTTGCTGCAGGTCAAAGGTTAAGTGTACCAGCAAAGTGTCTTAAACTACACACGTCACGTGACATGTGGGTAAATGATGATAACGATAAATCTTTTATTATGCCTCTATTTGCAGACTCAAAACATATGTATTAATGCGAGCAAAGCAAAGTCATCTGCTGCATCGGTTCAGTGACTTCATTTGTTTTACCTGCACGTTACTTAACTATGCGTTAGTCTGTGCATAGAGTGATTTACTAGCAGGACCTTGTTTGTGAACAAGAAAAATGAACTAGGTAAGGTTCTAGCTAGCTGTTGAAACTGTTACTATTACAGCAGCATGGACTGCGAGGCATTGTCAAGTGTACACAAATGCGCCGTTTGGTACACTTGAACGTTTGACCTTTTCACGATCATCATCAATCGCTGGAACTGTGAAAAGGCTCATTGTTACCTACAGAATTACCAAGCGCAGCTTTTACTCTCGTGTACAACAGTAATTTCTGCAGAGTGGCTATCACGGTCTATTTATCTGTCTCAGTAATTTCTTTCCTTGCCATAAATGAAAGCACTATTTTTACTCTCATGAATAACAGTAATTTGTGAGTAGTAGGGCATCCCGGACTACTTTACCCGCCTCGTTAATTTTCTTTTCTCGCCGTAAATGAATCCATCAAGTGGAACTCGAATCCATTAAGTGGAGCTCGGATCTATTCACTGTTTAATATTGACCTGCTCCTGCTACTGCCGGCAAACAGGACTCTGATTACTCACCGGGCTTAGTGTCCATGAGAATCTACAGAATGTAACACTCAGCATCGCAGGTATTGATCTGCAACTTCCTCATCCTCACAGCATCCCTGACATCCGGTGTATGAATCACTAGTACCAATTACACGGCAAATATCGACCCGAGGGTTACAATGAGGGGCAAAGAGTTAAGTGACAATGGTTTGCAAATTGATGCACTTTGCATACATCAAGTGGAGATATCAATTCCGATGCCTCGCACTAGTGAATCTGCATAGAAAATGGACGGGCGACTAAAGAAATTTCAGAATTTTTGTTCTCGACAAACTGAAATGTGCAAATTTTAATGCATCAATTAAATAAGTCTTCAAAATTATCAGATTCTGACAGTTTGATTCAGTTCCCTATTTGAAAGTTCATTTAAATTTCTGTTTGGCTAGCTCACTTTTCACTTCATTTAATACGTTTTTTATTATTTTTTATTTAATATTATTGTTATTATTTTGCATGTTTTCTCATTTTGAGTTATACATGGACGATATGACAGCTTGAATTTTGATCATTTTTATATTCATTTGTACCACATTATTTGGCTTTTACTTACCATTGCTTTTTCTTCATCATTTTCCTGTATGTTTAGATATTTTTGATTGCATTTTCATCCTTCAGTTATTTAAAGTTGATTAGTGAATTTTAAACAGATCAAGTTGCTAAGTAAAATAGTAATAATGTAATTTCACTACTATTCATGAGTGAAATAGCTACAGTGTCATCCCAATAATCACATACATCCATTGAAGGATGGCTTGACTAGTTGACCTTCTTGGTCTTTCGCCATCCTATTTCCATTGTGATAATGAAATACGTTTACTTGCCTCAGTTATATCATGAATATGGAAATAAATGCACGTTTTGAATTGAAATTGAATTGAATTGACAAAATTTAAAACGTTAATGATATTAATTTAACATTTGTCTTTGTTCTTACGTTCAGCCCGATCAGGCCACTGCAGGCAAATAATACAAATACTGCGATCATTTTTACAAGGTTTGTATGGACAGAGCAACTAATATACAAAATGTCCATTTTCTCTGCCTTTCTTAAATTCACATCACAGCAGGAGTTTAATCAATTTTTCATACAACAGTAGAACTATGACACTACAAGCGGAACTCACAGTTCCTGCAAAAAAAGCTGGATGCATATATAATTATTACATTAATTTTTGGATAAATCCATAGCTATTCTCTTTACTGCATTGGCAAATTCAAAATCTACACAAGTAAAATTTAGCACGGTGCTTTGTTAGCTTGCCTCATTTCTACTATAGATTAAGAATTTTTCAATTTTCTCTAATAGGTGTCACTGTTAAATTAATGTCGTATTCACGCATCAGTTTTTACCTTTTTTGATGCGGGTAATTTTGTGCGGTTAATAAAGATAAACGAGATGCTTGTCGCCGGGGAAAAGTGAAAGCGCACAAACCCGGAAGCAGCAAATTGTTATAAAGTGAGTTGGAAGCGGTGTGACTCAGTAGATGAGTGTCATAACTTACCCATTTGGGATTGATGCTTTCAAACGCTATTGGAAAAGCAATTTTTCACTGTCTACTGATGCAATGCGTTATATTGTATTGGATAAAATAATATTGTGATTCTTGATTTTAACTATTTATGTCCTAGTGTCTTCTTACTTTAAACTAATTAGTATTATTAAGCATTAAAGGAAAGAACGACAGTGTGTTGGGTTTATTTTACTGTTATCACTTAAACTGTTTGTGGTGTATTAAAGGAAAGAACGAGTCACTCAGTATGTTGTGTTTATTTTACTGTTATCAGTTAAACTCTTTGTGGTGTGCTAAAGAAAAGAACGAGTCACTCAGTATGTTGTGTTTATTTTACTGTTATCAACTTAAACTGTTTGTGGTGTGCTAAAGAAAAGAACGAGTCACTCAGTGTGTTGGGTTTATTTTACTGTTATCAGTTAAACTGTTTGTGGTGTGCTAAAGGAAAGAACGAGTCACTCAGTATGTTGGGTTTATTTTACTGTTATCAAAACTCCTCTCCAGAATGATGGTCAATTTTACAGCAGTTTTTGAACATCTTCTATTGTTTTAAACTTATTTAAAGGAAAGAACAATTCACTCAGTACTGTTATCACTTAAACTTAGAAAAATATATAAAGAAATTTGCAAAGAACTGCCCGTAAAGGATAAATTTAAAATAAACTACCCCTGAATAGAAATTTTCAGTTTCAGCCATTCACTTGAAAATTATGACGTAACTGGGAGACTTCGTGGCTTTTCGTAAGCGCGTCGTGGCTTTCCGTAAACACGCGCTGCTTAAACTAATTTAAACCATGGGGGTAAAATGGCCAACGGTCAAGTCTTACACAAACCAGATCGTGGTGGCAGAATGGCAATGGTGGAAATCTCAAGTTTTCCACACACGAGACCATAGTAACCAGGCCATTCTCACTCGAAGCCTCCCTCAAAGTCAAATCATGGAGGCCCAAAACTAATACTGCAAGGACATATTATTATCCTCTTGAAAACTGTAGGCAAGTCAGGCCATGGTGACACGTTTGCAAAGGTAATAACGAGTTTGCAGATCAATAATCATCATCAATTCCACTGCAGCTGCATGTCTCTAGTAGTACTAGGTTAATTTAGCAGGTCAGTAAAGCACAGTAAATCAATGAGTCATCAAAATGTCACCCAGTAGCAGCTGCACTTGTTTACAGGGTACATGATGTTCTGAAAATAATGCACATCACTGCACAGCTGCACTTGTTTGCAGGGTACATGATGCTCAGAAAATAATGCACGTCACTGCACAGATGCACTTGTTTGCAGGTGCATGATGTTCAGAAAAAAATGCACGTCACTGCACAGATGCACTTGTTTGCAGGTGCATGATGTTCAGAAAAAAATGCACGTCACTGCACAGATGCACTTGTTTGCAGGTGCATGATGTTCAGAAAAAAATGCACGTCACTGCACAGCTGCACTTGTTTGCAGGGTACATGATGTTCAGAAAAAAATGCACATCACTGCACAGCTGCACTTGTTTGCAGGGTACATGATGTTCTGAAAATAATGCACGTCACTGCACAGCTGCACTTGTTTGCAGGGTACATGATGTTCAGAAAATAATGCACGTCACTGCACAGATGCACTTGTTTGCAGGTGCATGATGTTCAGAAAAAAATGCACGTCACTGCACAGCTGCACTTGTTTGCAGGGTACATGATGTTCAGAAAAAAATGCACGTCACTGCATGACAATGAAGCATTCTTTGGTTTAACAATGAAAATGATTAAATTAAATTCCAATGGTACAGGGTGTTGCAAAAATATTGCACCACATCACTCACATCACTCAATTACACATATCTCATTCACAAACATGTAATATTAACACACAGATGAGTAAAAAAGTATTAGTTTATTTGATATCTTCCCAACCACTTAGTCATCATTTTGAATGTGCAAGGCAGCAAGTGATTTGTCTCTATTCAGCCCCTCATTAAGGGCTTATTTTTGGGATGACTGTGAAAATTGAATTCAACTGAATGTTATGGAGTGGAGTGCTGTGAGTGCTTTATGTCTCCTCTTGAGCTCGACCGCTACCACCAAGTTTCCGATGATCTCACAGAGCTGCCACCGTAATGCGAGGACCGGAAGCAGTGGCGTGCGGGATACTACCTATGCTGGCCTGCCTCCACCTGGTGGGGGCAGTAAGTAAGCAAGTAAGTAAGTGCTGTGAGTATAGTTTGCAAGCTGGTTCAGTGTAAAGTTACCACAGATGTAATTTTCTGAAAGAGCCAGGGTCATGCACTTGTTGACAAGATGGCAAAGTTCAACGTTAGTTTAGCAATGATGGTTAGCACATGGATGGAGAAGTGAATGAAGAAACTGGGTGATTTGACCTTCCGTACTACTTTGGCTGTACGCCACTCTGAGAGACGACATAAATGTATCCGATGCCTCTGCCGGGTAACTATGTCACGGTTCAAGATTATTTATTTCACATCAAGGCAAATACAAAATTAATACATTAAAGAAACTAAAAAGCTTCCAATAATGCAATGGTTGACAAAGTACATCGTAAGAAGCAAATTTTGAAAAAATGATCAGCTACCCACCTAAATGATTTGTGTTGCAGAGCATTAAAGAAGCCAAGCTTGTAGAAATGCTTTGACTATGAAATTTCAAGTAACAGGCTTACATACATTTGAATAAAAAAATGAAAGGAAAAGATGCGAAGAAGATGCAAGTGAGGATGAGATTTGGAGCAGACGGTTTAGTCTAGTGGGACTGATTTCCGTCGGGGAGGTCGTGAGTTCAAACCAGCGGCCGGGTCATACCAAAGACTTTAAAAATGGTACCTGCTTTGCCCTGCCTGATGCGTGGTATTTAGGGAAAAAGTGGGGTAATAATAGTCTCTGTTTTGTAGTTGTAGGTTGTTATTTACAGTCAGCGATAATAGCTCTTTGAGCTAATGTTAATTGTTGACCCAAAAGCCGACTTTAAATCTGATTATTATTATAATTATAATTATTATTATTATTATTATTATTAATATGAGAATGAATGATGATGGATGAAAGTTGACGCATGATGAAATGGAAATAGAGACAATTATGCAAAATCAGTAAAGTGAAAATTCATCTTAAATTACTGTTGGTGATTAACAAGCTAGAGTCTGGTACTGCCACAAGTATTCACAATCTCAGAGAAGAATTTAGATGCCGCCAAAATCAGAAAGAATGGTCCACAGGGAACACAAGTTTGTTTAAAGACCTCGTCATACTAAATATTGCAAACATGGCCGTCGAAAAAACTATGCAAAGACAGGGAGACTAAATCGGATGTCAGTGTCAACACAAATCGTGCACGCTCACATGTGAACCAACCATTAGCACCATAATCACGGGCAGTTAAAACGTTACAGATTAGCGCACATCCTGCCAGCTATAGCCGCACTTAATGACGCAGTCATAGTGAATTATTAATGAAAGTTTGCATTGCCACGGCAAATATCTGGGTGCCAAACTGCTTAATATTAATGCTCTTCAGGCATTTATAAATAATGTGTGCACGTATGACGACTAAATGTGCAATTATAATGCTCGCAAAGCATGTCACAACATCCTCTTTCTAGCATCGACGTTGAAATTTTTTTCTATAAGTAATTTAGAGCACAGGATTTGATGGCCATTAAAGCTGTTACCCCGCTATAATTTATGGACTTGCTACGCTGAATACTAGTAGTGCTATAAAACAACGTAAATCACACAGAAATGCTGAAATTACACAAAGAAACTTTGAACTTTCAAAAAAAGTAGAAGGGATGTGTTTTCTACGGTACACTTGCACTTCAAAAAGAAATCTTTGCATCTTATTAAGGACAAAAATGCTCGCGCATGAATGGAAAGTTTGTAATTTTGAAAAGAAATTCTATAATTTTGAAGAAATACCTCTCACTTTCAAAGAAAATTTTCTGCATAATAAAGTTTGTGCTTGTAGTCTGCATTTTGAAAAATAATTTTTTTGTTTCGAACAAAAAGTTTTGAATTTTTAAAAAGAAACCACACTTTTGAAGGCACTAGTATTTCAGAAACAACTTTTGCACATCTGACAAAACTATGTACTACAAAAAAATATAAAAAGGAAGATTTTTTGCCCTTAAAAAGAAACGTTTTGATTTGCATGAAAATTTTGCAACTTATGAAAAAACATAAAAAATTCGCAACTTATGAAAAAAACATAAAAAATTCGCAACTTATGAAAAAACATTGCACTATTAATCAGACAGCGCCGATGAAAAAACGTTTATTTCGAGAATACTGCACTTCTGGAACTTTGCACTTCGAAGGGAGACTTGCACGCTTACAGAAAGGAGACAAGCCAAGGCGACTAAACACTGCAATACAATTTACAGCTAATTCATGAATTCATCATGTTAAAATACATTGGGGAAAATAACGTCCGTATTGATCGTACAGCTCAAATTAAATATTCACAATTGCACGTAATTTGCCAGGCTGGTGTGCTCTTGTGTAACACACTAAACAGATTAGCAAGAATCGATGCGGATCTAAATAATTAACTTGCAATCTATTTTCACTTCCTCTTCCATTATAAAACCGATCGATTTAAAAGACAAAATATTTCCACACCTCTCCAGATTGATGGTCAATTTTACAACAGTTTTTGAACATCTTCTATTGCTTTAAACTTATCTAAAGGAAACAACAATTCACTCAGTACTGTTATCACTTAAACTTAGAAAAATATAATGAAAAAAATGGGATCGATACCCATTTGGGATCGATGCTTTCAAATGCTATTGGAAAAGCAATTTTTCACTATCCACTGATGCATTGATATTGTATTGGATAAAATAATATTGTGATTCTTGATTTCAACTATTTTTGTCTTCTTACTTTTACACTTATTAGTATTAGTAAGCATTAAAGAAAAGAACAAGTCACTCAGTATGTTGGGTTTATTTTACTCTTATCACTTAAACTGTTTGTGGTATGCTAAAGGAAAGAACAAGTCACTCAGTGTGCTGGGTTTATTTTACTGTTATCACTTAAACTGTTTGTGGTGTGTTAAAGGAAAGAAGGAGTCACTCAGTGTGTTGGGTTTATTTTACTGTTATCACTTAACTGTTTGTGGTGTGCTAAAGGAACGAACAATTCGCTCAGTATGTTGGGTTTATTTTACTGTTATCAGTTAAACTGTTTGTGGTGTGCTAAAGGAAAGAACAAGTCACTCAGCATGTTGGGTTTATTTCACTGCTATCAGTTAAACTTAGAAAAATATAACAAAGAAATTTACAAAGAACTGCCTATAAAGCATAAATTTAAAATATACTATCTCTGCATAGAAATATTCAGGCGCGATGGCAGCCTCCATTCACTTGAAAATCGTGATGTAACTCGGGGATTTCATGACTTGTCGTAAGTGCACGCTGTTTAAACTAATTTAAATTTCTGCAGCTTACATAACGTGTGTGAAAAATATCACTATCTAATTTGACGTCTTAACCATTACTGCTTCAATTGTAATATTAGTAGAAAAATTCGAGTATAAAAAATAAGCTTTAAAGAAAGACATACATACTACCCCATTTTCAAGTCGGTAAAAGTATCCAATTTAACACAAATTAATACTGTAAAAGTGTTTCTGATAGTTAAATAATAGATCAAAACCTTAATTAACAAGTTGTCAAACATCACAAACTAACATGTCTGAAAGGAGAGGCAGAACAACTGTTTTTTTAGCAATGTGTTTCTGAAATGCAGGTGCTAGTGCCCGTCTAACTAGCGAATGACAAAAAGCATGTAACAGCAAAGAACTAGTGGCGTGAACGTGAAACTGTGTTTGTGTGGTAATAATTGTTTCACGTAAGTCATTTTTGAAAAGAGTAGATTGTTTTGACCTACAGTTTAAGATTGGGTCCAGTTTTGCTTTAAACGAGTTTTATTTTATAGGTTTGGAATTTACATAACAGTCCAACAAAAGTGCTGTTGTCGTTTGCATGCTTATAGATACTTATTTTTGTTTACGATAACCACGTTATGAAAAGCCTTCGCATCCAAGCACTGTCGACAGGGCGATAAGTTAATGAAAAAAGGTAGTCCCATATTGCTTGATTTCACCGCAATGGCGGCCATGTTTCAAATCAGGATCTATATGAGATTTAGCAAAGAAGAAGGATTGAAGTGAGGTAGTGTCGTCTTACATGGACTGGACAAGTCATCAGATTACCACAGGACTCCCCACTTACTACAGCATTACATCAAGCACTAATACCCGTGAAGAAACCAAAACGAGGACAGCTGATCATGCATTTAGATGTTCTCAAGAAAGACTTATTAAAAATGATGTGAATACTTGGCATGAGGCAGCAGATCAGGAAACGTGGTATCAAATTATGAGTGTCGGTGTGTTGCATAACGGAAGTAACCAAAGATGATGGTTAAGTTTATCGTGCAATTTTTAAGCTCCTTTTCCGAATTATAAGTACAAATGCGATCGATGCCCGTCAGCAGTTAAAAAAAGAATCGATGATAGAAAATAAAAACCCAAATCGATTATAACTGATTAATTCAATTAATCAGTTTCACCACTAACTGTGCTGTTTGCGATATTGATCAAAAAAGCTTACATATTAAGCGAATTCAATTAACCAAATTTTTTTCAAACTCGGTTTATTTCACCGACAAACAAACAAACTACAATAATGCAACTTATACATGTACAACTCTTTTGTATAAATGAAAAAACAATTTTTGACTCTCTAAGAATACTTTATTAAAGTGTTGAAGTTTGCTGCATGGTAGCCACGAAGGGAACCTTGTCAAGCCACCACAAAATGTGAAACAAAGAATGAAGAATGAAGAAAATGAAAGAAGAGGAGAATAAAGAAGAAAACAAAACTTACTGTGCTCCAACTCGGCCCTGTTCTTGGCAAGAAATCTTCCACTTTGGGGTCTGTCAAACGGGGAAGACAACTCGGAGGTTGGACTATCCTGTAAAAGTATGTATAAAAAAGTTAGAAGGAATTCAAAAAAACAAACAGATTCATAAACTATACACACAAAAATAAGTTAGAGATGAACCAGATCCGCTTTTGCCGGTTCCAGAATGAATCCGGTTCCGTATGTGCCAGATATGGTGCCGGATCTAGAAATTAATGTAAACGATATTTCATTTGGTTTGCCTTTTGCTCATGTGGTGGCATCGCCTGTCAATTTCCAAGGTCATTGATTAAGTTTAAGTGGAATCACTGTAAACGTTAATGTAACGTAATTTTGAAAACTTGATCAGCACTTGGTTTAAACTAAAGAGAAATTCCAAATTGTGCTTTTACTGGGTGGAAGTGAACAGCTCTAAACTTCAAGCAGACATGTTTACAGCAATAGTGCTATCTTTACACTATTTGCTTCAATGACCCACAGCACGAAGGTTGCTGGTATTGCTTGCACAAGCACGGCAGCAGAAAAACTCAGTGATACTTTCGTAAATTCCTGAACATTTTAATAGAAATCATTCAATTCTTTTAAAAAACTAACCCTTTCACTACGGAAGGCGGCACACTGCTGCCTACTTTTTTCTCGTAAGGGAGGCAAGGCGGAAGACTGGCACCCCAACTCAGTTACCCAGGTCTGTTTATTTCACTGCTAGTTCAGAAAAGCTTGTGATTGTGATTGTTCGCAACATGTAACGCTAACCAGCCAATTAGCGTCTGAAGCCAGGTGCATTTCACAAAACTGTACCGTAGAGTACGTTTTCGTGCAAAATTGCTTGTTGATAGTTGGTGAAGCCTGTTTAATCACTTGTTCTGCATTCTTTTAAAATAATTGTGTATTATGAATCAGCAATATGTGACTTTTGCAAAAATTGGCTTCTAAATATAAGCATGTGCTTGTTTGAGTGGGTGTGCGCGCATGCATGAGTGCATATATGTGTGCATGAATATAACTAAAATTAATATTCAATATTACTGTTTAATAACAAACTCTACATTGTCTTCACATTTTTAAGCTCTGGTCTAGAATGTATTTCCCAACTCTTAGGTTTTCAATTTTCCTCTTAAGACAACGAAGCTTAAACGAAGGCAGTGCAGTAAACTGGATTTTTATAAACATTTTAACTACTGGATACAGTAATGTCTCCATGACTAATACCTTAAACCAAGGGTGTGCAAACTGCGGCCCTCGGGCCACTTGAGGCCTACTGAGAGATCTTGTGCGGCCGCAAAGAGGTTTGTCAACGTAATGAAAGTATGGCCCACGCGATCCAGCTGAAGTCCATGCCAATATCGCAAAGATAGTGTGGGTAGTTTTTTTCCTCTAGATCGGATGGCATTAACCCTTATAAGACCGTTGTCACTTAATGTCACTGTCGGACACGACGAAATATATGGTTTTAATATAAATTTTAATAACTTCTAAAATAGTTTCTTGAGTGTAGTTAGTGCAGTAGTAATGATGTGCGCAAATCGGATGCAAAAAAAATTGTTATTGGGTCCTACTGTACTTGGCTCCTTGACCAAACTGCATGTAGCCCACAGGAATTGCGGGAAAGCTTAATGTGACCCGACTAGTCAGATAATTTGCACACCCCTGCCTTAAACCATCAAGGCACTGACTCACCTAAAGTAATGGCTTATTTCCTTTGGATAAACACGGATATCAACAACATGGATTTAAGAAACGTCAGTGAAAATCCTAAACGTGCTCAATCTACAGGGATGAGAATGACAAATTGCAAACAACTCTGAAAGAGGCCGGGGTTTTGCGGCCTGGGGTTGAGGGGCAAAGCCCCCTTGAAGCCAGTAACAAATTGCAATTTTATGACCATAGAGAGCCCCTAAGTGGACCTAATATCAGTTACCTTGTTTCATGCATAATTTAAAATACCCAACTATCAAGGATACATGATACCTAATTGTCTCAAAAAAGGCCTAAGTACTGGCCGCTCCTATGCAAAAGTATATTAACTGTCTGCAATTGATTCAAACAACTCTGCACAATTGATTCTATATTTTCATACATAGAGATATACACGTGTTTACACTGATGTACGTGATGTAAACAAAGTGACGGCCTGCCAACTAGCAGTCAACTTGTGAAATAATGTACTGGGTCCGTAAAAATTTTCTCAACGAATTTACGCGATTTACAAAAATGGCACTGCTGGTCTTCCATAAAACTCAGAATTCCGCATATCCGCGGAATTTTCTCATCCTTGAATCTACCTGTTCAGGTATTTGCTCACCTGTAATAATTCATCAATTTCCTCAATGACGTCTTCGGCAGACACGACCGGTTCTTGCGGCACTGATGATACAATGAGTGAATGCATGTCAAAAGCCTGCGCCAAGTCCTCGTCGTCCGACAAGTCCAAATTGTCATTTGCATTTTCCTAGACAAAAAGAAACAATGATATAAAACATTGAACTAACTGCTTCGCGTTTAGTCATTATCCATTACTAAACAATGGATATCCATTGTTTAGTCATTATCTGTAGTTTAGCCATTATCCATTACTAAACAATGGATATCCATTGTTTAGTCATTATCCGTTGCTTAGTCATTATCCATTGTTTAGTTATTATCCATTACTAAACAATGGATGTCCATTGTTTAGTCATTATCCATCACTACCAGTCTGCACACCTGCTGCGAAAAAAGTCAAAAGGTACGGAAGCTGTGCACAGCATGAACATTGAAACAAAGCACCAGGTGTCCAAATCACAAATTATCACCAAAGAGAGACCCACTCGGGCAGCGGTTGGCTCATTCTAGGGCAGCGGTTGGCTTATTCTAAGTCACATTCTAAGGCTTTTCTAAACTCGATTGAAATCTGTGACATTTGGTCAAACTTCGAAATACAGTTCAGACATATAACAATATTCGATTTAAACGAAACAGCTGTAGTAATCGATATTTGCGTGAGTAACAACGAGATACTAGCATATACAGTTTATATAGATACGTCAATATTGTTTTATTCTACACACAGAATATACGTTCATCAGGCCGACGATAAAAATATTTCAGTTTCCGTCTAATCGCTCGAGCAATATTTTTTTATCGCATACCCGCATATTTTTTTATTGCACGTTTTTTATACTTTCATATATTTACTTAACATATAACAGCATTTTTTAATTTAAAACGTAAATCGCAATAATTATTATAACATCGTTCTTTCGAGGAATGCAGGAGGCGGCCATTTTTTTCACGGCTAACTCTCGGCCAGGGTTGCCAGACATACAAAATGGTATTTATAAATATTAAGGTGGACTGTGGGGCCTCGGTCAGAGAACTTTACAATAGTCAGATGACATGTATAGAAGAACGCTTCGATAAAACAGTAGGCAGCGCGGGACCGGATCGCGGCAGAGAAATCACGGCTCAATTTTGCTAACTGTATGACGTTCCAAACGTTTTTAATGTGGTTGAAATTCTGGATCGTTCGAATCAACAATCTTAGGTTCAAATCGAATACGAACTAGAAAAACTCGTTCAAACTCGAACGTTCAATGCTCACCCTTCGAAGACTCAATGTTCCTAATGCACAGAAGCCATTCATAATTAACGTATCAGGACTCGTTATTTTTTCAAATACTTCATAATTAATATGCAATGAATGAATTCATAAACAACTTGATGATAAGTTAGTCTTTACACGTTACCAGTACACTCGTATCTCGGTTTGCCTGACAAAAGCGAGGAGAATCGCATGAGAATCGAATTTTCTCAGCTAAACTACGACCTTTTCTCTAAAGGCTGTAAAGATAATAACAGTCATCCAATATTGCCGAATTGTAACTGTGGATTTCGATTTGCGTCTGTTGAACACTTTTTGTTGCACTGCCCATTGTATCAACAAACTAGGGTTGTTATGTTTGATAAACTAAATGAAACGCTTCTGCCCGTAAACCTTAATATAGCTGCCTTAGGAAACAATGATCTGTTGAAGTTGTTATTATTCGGAAAAGATTAATTTAACTATGTCGCTAACTGTAAAATATTCCAATGTATACATAACTTTATATTACGTACTAAACGCTTCCAGTAGTTTCTATTTGATATAAAATGCATCAGTGTTAAATAATCGTACATTAATATTTTCTAACCGTCATTTTCTACTAATGCCTAATGTAATCTTGTAGTAAAACTTGTCAGCTTGTGTAGTTATGGTCAATTCTTACTGTAAATGTTACTAATGTCTAATGTAATCTTGTAGTAAAACTTGTCAGCTTGTGTAGTTATAGTCAATTCTTACTGTAAATGTTACTAATGTCTAATGTAATCTTGTAGTAAAACTTGTCAGCTTGTGTAGTTATAGTCTATTCTTACTGTAAATGTTCTTGTAAATAGTGTATAAAGTCTGTTGTGAAGATCCTAAATCATGTTATTCAAACTGTCTGATCCAATCCTATAATAAATTACGTTTAAACTAAAACTAAATACAGTAGGCATGGTGTATCAAACTCACAGTAATGTAGAAACAATCACTCAATTGTCTCAAAAACGTCTAGTACGGGCCGCTCGTGACATACAAGCTACACACGTGTCATTATATGCTGCTTGGTTGCACTGATGTGACGATGTAAACAAAGTGACGTCCTGCCAACTAGCGGTCAGCTTGCGAAAAAACGGACTGTGTCCGTAATATGTGGGACTTTTAACAATCCAGATGTCCGATATCCGTAAAAGCAAGGTCAGGCAAATCGAGATACGAGCATTATGGGAGATTGGTATAACATTTGTAAAGCAGAGAAAAAATGTGCTAAGTACCTTTCGCTCGGACAAGTTCAAGGAAGGCATGTGCAACTGTCGAGCGTACGTTTTTGACCAGTCGATAGGAAGAATGTTACCATAGTTACCAGTGATTGTCCACCACATTCTGAAAGCAAAACACATGCTGTTTACCTATAGTAGCCACTTTATAATTATTGGATAACTGATTGCATCTTAAAAGTGATAAAGCTAAACATTTTTTATAATTATATTATACAAAATTATATTGTATAATTTTGTATATTGTATTGTATTTATATTGTATATTTTATTAATCATGTTTTATTGTAACACTATAAAGAGATAAATAAATTGAAATTGAATTGAATTCTGTAAATTATTTTATGTACATTTATTAGGCTAATGTTTAATAAAATACGGTAACCCATGGAACCTCCCCCGGGAAACCAAACTAAGCTATCACACCCTACGTTGAAAACTCTTCAAAATGATGAGTAACACCCGTCTCTCTCCTTCCTGTTAGAACTTCAGTTCGCAGTTTTGAAGGTTTTGCAGAGAAACAGGCAAAGATGCCATGGATGTTTAGGTTTTTCGTCCGTCGTTTCTCTACACAACACGAATTGGAAAATGGGAGACAAGAGACTTTTTTTGATATCACTTTTTCCAGTACTAGTTTAGAAAATGACGCATTATATAAATAAGCATGCCTGGGGGAATTACTGATAGTAGGAGTATTAGATAAATATTCATCGTCTACTAAAGAAAAACAGTAGTTTAAGGAAGTATGTAATCATATTCTTGGAGTTACATTAGTATAACTGATAAAGCTACAGTATAGAAAACCAAACTAGTATTTGTTTAATTTTACACTTAATACCAACTCGAAGTTGGCCTATTAGTCATATAATTATTGGCCGCTGATAAAATTTACTGGTATTAGGTAGCTAATCTCAGTCGTAAACTTACTGTACTTAAACTAGTTAATTGTGAAGTATCAATGCAGGGAACTGACAGAATCAATGGACCCTAATTCAAAGTTATACTTACTGGCAGTCGTTCATTATTTCCTCTTGTGTTCTCACTTGCACAGGGGCAATTTTATCCGTCTTCTCTTCGTAGTTCTTGAAACATTTTGTAATTTTTTCGTCGAAGCAGTTAACCAAGTCCTCAAGCGAGCCAGAAAATTCGCTGAAATTGTCCACTAATAAATTCTCTGTAGAATCACGAGCCGACACTTGACTTTTTGATTTCACCGATTCTTGGTGCAATTTATTCGAATTCTGAAAATCCTCTGAACTTTGAAACTCGTTGAAGTCGATCCATTCCTCAGCATCAAATTTGGCCAAAGGAGCTTCGAACTTCAACTCCGCCATCTTTGCTTCCCTCATTGTGTCTGGCGCGAAGTAAACAAGCAGTAGAGCAGATTGATTGATGATTCACGAACAATTTCTCTATCGCCCGCTAGAGACCGCCACGTACTTATACCTGCAAAAATTGTCTAGTAAAAACTAATCATAAGCCTGGATCTTCTATGGGGTGTTACATTATCAAGTTATATAACCTTATGCTGAAAGACACCTTGCAAAATAATGATGCCAGCCAATTTGAGCTGAAGCAGTGTAAGTTTTTATTAACTAACACTGATTGATTATCTCTGTAAAGTTTTTATCAGTGATTATCAATGTTTTAATGACAAATAAAGATTATTATATGCAATAGTGGAGCCATTGAGAACCTAAAATTGAAATTGAGTTCAAAATTAATTATAGTAGGGAAGACTCGTACGTCTCAGACAGCTTACAATCTGGTGGACGGTCGCTAAATTCGAGCCCCTATTCAAAAACTTTGTGAGTGAATCAAACTCATTGGCCTGGAAATTCATCCTAAATCGTTCCTGTCGCGACGCATAGGTCGTGAGTTCAATTCTAGGTTTTGTAGTTATTTTTCATTTTTATATTTTGATTAACATTACAGTTTTGTTGCTTCAAAATTTTCTTTTACTTTAAATATATTTAGTTTGCTTAATATTTCCTGTTGCTCATAAATAATCTGTACATGTCGATCTGTAGGTCTTACATCACCTGGCTTGATCACCTGACCTGATATGCATCAGCTGTTAACTGGCTTCTTTGTAAAGTTTATATAAGCTATGAGGTTCTGACTATTTGACACGTGTCAGTTTGATAGTCCACATGTACCTGTCGGAAAATCCGCTTTAAACCAAACCTGGCTTCTTTGGTGGCCTTACAATATTATTTAGATCGTATGCTTCGTTCATGCATGTGTAACCATGCGTTTAGTTAACCTTGACTAGAAAAAGGAAGTGTCACCTCTGATCGGTGACCACTTATCAGCAGGTACCACAAAGGGTGGTCCCTTTTTTTCTTGTTTTTTATGCAGGCCTGTATGTGAGATTACTCATTTAAAGTGCTGTGAATTATGTGATTATTTTTGCTATGATTTGTAACTTAATTTGAAATGTAAAGTGTAACAGTTAAATTTAAATTTTGTTAATAAAGTGCATTATTAGCGTGGCCACAATTTTTACAAATCGTTATATTTCTCTAATGACTATTTTTGACTGGATTATTTTCACGGCACATTTAATGCAAAATCACAGGTAAGAGCAAATCAATCAATACCCACTAAGGTTTAAGCGTAATGCAACCTTTCTGACTGTAATAAGTTAATAGTGCACGATCAGGACAGGCTCTCTCCCTCTCTATAAAGCTATTTGGCATCAAATTCAATTTTTTTTATAGTAGCTTTTTGCTTATAATGTTTTTTTTGTGATATCTATTATGTTTTTTCCTGTGCAGTAATTGTGATAAAATCGTGTATATGTTTAGTTATTGTGAAGTGAAATCATAAAAGTTAAGTGACATTATTGTGACAATAAAGATTTTGTTAGCCATGGCTTATATATTAAATTATCTTCAATTTTAATTTTGTTTTTACTCATTGCTGAGATTAAATCTGCTGAAACATTAAAATGATAAATTATGCAGGTTAAATACACACAATGAACTACTACATTCTGCTAAGCGTTATGCATGGTTTATTCTGAAATATAAAAACAGTTTAATAAGGTTTACATGTTCTCTTTTTCTTTATGTTCCTAGATTAATCCGGACATTGTCGTCATTATCCCACCTTCAGTCCTTCCTAATAGCTCTCCCACCTTTCTATATTTTCTGCCTTCAAAATTAGAAACGTCAAAACTGTAATTAATTTTAATACGGCATTTTCATCTCAAGAAAGACCAAAAACACTTAAAAATGTAGCTAAAACGCCCGTGTAATTTTAGACATGGCAAATAATCTGTTCGCATCGACAGCTTTACAAAAATCACAAAACTTTGTGAGAGCAAAGGTTACTTGAATAAGTACAGTCATTAATTAAAAACTAAAAAATGCATGATACGACTCACCTAGCAGCCAGCACACAGCCTAGTGTCTTGTGCTCATTTTCAACCTTCTCAGTAGCTACCTAGATGGCGAATGCAGAAAGAACAGGGCTGTAAATTCTTCTGGCTAGATGGTTTATGTCCGCTGGAGGTTTACGTTAACTCCTCGAGTATCTCTTAACGTACTGATTAAACTACAACATCGTGGCGGCTATGTAACTACAAAGTGACCATCGAGGGTTAAGAAAATTACGGATATTTTATAACTCCTGTAGGAGCTCACGTGAAAAGCTACCCGACTCAGACCTTGTAGAGATCAATAGTATAAAATGTCAGACAATAGACAACTAGCAATGCAAACCCAAGTGCATAAAGGTGAAATTATGAAAGAATGAACGCATGATCAAACGAACGAAAGGATAAGTGAATAACGAGTAGTCTAAGACTTAGTAAAATAATTTCATAACAACAAAAAGAAAGTTTATCTTGTACTGCTTAAAGGGAAAATCGACAATACTTTGTTATCAGATTTTTATTTCAGTTCTTGTTTCAGTTTTTATTTCAGTTCAGTTTTATTTCAGTTATTTTCAGTTTGATTTTTTTTATTATGCACTTATTATTACTGTGTATATTATTATAATTGTACTAACACGTTATAAGCATATCAATTTAATGTCATTCGTAACAAGTAAATTAACATATTCGTAAAATTGTACTAACACGTTATAAGCATATCAATTTAATGTCATTCGTAACAATTAAATCTTTATTATAAGCAGTACTAACACTAATACACTGTAGCATAGCGCCTATAAAAAATGTTTATCACTAACCAAAGGGCAGCTGACTAGATGACCAATTGGTCTTTCGGTGCCCTTTCTTCACATTTTTGTTTCCAAATTAATTGTCTTATAACTGTGCGTGTGTTACAAGATAAATAAAAAAGATTATTATTATTATTATTATTATTATTATTATTATTATTATTATTATTGTTATTATTATTGTTATTGTTATTATTATTGTTATTGTTATTGTTATTGTTATTGTTATTGTTATTGTTATTGTTATTGTTATTGCTATTGTTATTGTTATTGTTATTGTTATTATTATTATTATTATTATTATTATTATTATTATTATTATTATTATTATTATTATTATTATTCTTATTGTTATTGTTATTGTTATTATTATTATTATTATTATTGTTATTGTTATTGTTATTGTTATTGTTATTGTTATTGTTATTGTTATTGTTATTGTTATTGTTATTTTTATTGTTATTGTTATTGTTATTGTTATTGTTATTGTTATTGTTATTTTTATTGTTATTGTTATTGTTATTGTTATTGTTATTGTTATTGTTATTGTTATTGTTATTGTTATTGTTATTGTTATTGTTATTATTATTATTATTTAATTTCTTCAAAGACAGTTTAAAATTGTATGTCCTAATATTGTCAGTCAAACATTTTTAATTACTTATTTAATAGTCGTTTATCACCGGTTTAAATTAATAAGCTAATGATTTTTGCGGTGTAATCAGCCTATTCACAGTTTCGTTGTACGCACGCGCTGTTGCTGTAGGTCAAAGGTTAAGGTCGTCTTACTACAACCGTCACGTTACATATGTGTAAATCATGATGATGATAAATCTTTTTACACCTCTATTTGCAGGCTGAATACATCAGTATTAATGTAGGTACAGCAAAGTCGTCTGTCACATCATTTCAGTAACTTCAGTTCTTTTACGTGTGCTTTACTTATTTATGCATTCATCTGCGAGTAGAGTGATTTAGAAAGATTTTGCTTAGAAACGAAAGAAATGAACTAGGTAAGGTTCTGCCTAGCTGTTAAAACTGTTACTATTTCAACAGCATGGGCTGTAATGCGTTGTGAAGTGTACACAAATGTGCTGTCTGATGCAGTTGCACCAGGTGCAACTAGAACGTTTTTTCCACATGCTGTTTCGTCAAAATTTCGAAAAAAATCACTGATAATATTTGTTATTATAGTGTTTCAAGGGAGTGGTAAAGTACGTTATAATTGCTGTGGAATGTATAAAAGTTAAATAACTGTTATATTATATGAAAATATAATGGTAAATAACCAAATTTAATATTAAGTAAGTAAGTAGGTAGGTAGGTAGGTAGGTAGGTAGGTAGGTAGGTAGGTAAGTAAGTAAAGTAAGTAAAAGTAAGTAAGTAAAAGTAAAAGTCGCCACGGACTCCATTAAGCCAAATTCTTTCAGCTCAGGTTAATTTTGCTCTCGTAGTTAACAACGCACTTTCATAATACCGCCGCTAGATGCCGCCACAATGTAATTAGTGAAATGAATTTTAGGAGCTAGTGTATAGTTGGGGTTTTAACAATTACTCAGGAAAAGCAGATCGACACATTTTATGGAAATCTTCTAAGGAAAGTTTTAAAGATAAGATGGCCATACATAATCAAAAATGAAGATTTATTCACTAGGACGAAAGAAATTTCTTGCAATTCAAAAAAGTAAAGATCCGAATATGAAGATGGCTAGAGCATCTTCCAAGAATTTCAAATGAAGCACTAGCAAGAATCACCTTAAAGAAAGCCTTAAAACCTTGCAAGAAAACCGCCTAGTAAACCTAAAACAACTTGGATGGCTAAGATGGATAAGTAAGTTTAAAGGAAGACAGGATGATTTTTTATATACCATATCATTTTCAAGTCCGATAAAAAGTATACATTTTAACACGATTACTACTGCAAAAGCGTTTCTGATAATTAAATAATAGATTAAAAAGTTAATTTACAGCGGGCGAGACCAACTATTGATGACATCACAAAATAACATAATTTTCAACAGCAAAAATATTTCACGAGCGTGTTGCACGTGTTTGTTAAAGCGAAAATTGAAGTACAGCGCTACTGTAAGATATTCAGTGTGCTGTACTAGAATTAGGCAAGTAGAAGAACTTACCCTGTTAGCTACAGATAGAAGTGGGTGGAATACTCTAATAAATGTTGATGCTTCAATGCCTACAATACGTGGAATGAGACTTCGACGAAAGTACTAGTAGATAGAAGAAACACTGGCTTAGTGAGTTACTAATATACAGGGTGTCTACAAAGTCTCTTTACAGTTTTACAAATTTATTACAAAGGCAGTTGACACGATTTGTTAACTAGATTTATTCAAACGTAATTGGTTGTTGTCAAAGTTTTTTTGAACTCATTTAATACACCTCTATATGGGTACCATTAGTTGCACGAAGCACATCAAGACGGTACTTGATTTCTTGCCATGTTCGCTGTAGCGTAGCCTCATCAATGGTGGCGATGGCATCAGAAATCCCTCCTTCAAGTCAGTAATGTCCCATATCTTTGTTCGATACACGATGTCTTTCACATAACCCCATGGATCTCTTCCACACTTAGTTCTGTAGTTTTGCTGAGTCTGCACGTACGATTTTGTCTCAATAAACCACGATACACACTGTGCCTTCTCATGAGGGGTACGCATTTTTGGGGTTTCAGTTAACAATACCCTTCTACCAACAGGAGACCTACATAAAACGCAAAATTTCAATGTGATCTCAAACTTAAATAAAAACCGTTAAAAACAAAACAAATCTGTGAAGATATCTTGTCAACTGCCTTTGTAATAAATTTTTGAAATTGTAAAGAAACTTTATAGACACCCTGTATTGCTGTTAGTATACTTTTTTTGATACAACTAGTTTGTCTAGAAGTTTCTTATGAGTCTGTAATTTATTTGCATAATCAATTTCTCTCGTTTCTCGACACTAAAATGAGAAATACGTCACTTCGTCTGAATGTGTCTCTTAATTGGGAACAAATCAAGCTAATTTGTTTCGCTTGCAAAATTATTGAAGGTTAGACGCTATCTAAACTCTTACTAATTGCAGAACAGCTGCTAATTGGATAAGTTCTTATTTGTATTAAATTATTTGCTTTACTAAGTTGTTGGTTGAAAACTTGTACATGATTTTAGTCCGCTAGGCAGCGCTGCTACTGTTGTTATAAAAATGGAAAATTATTAGAAAAATGACGAACTAAAATTTAAAATTTCAATTTTTACATTATTATAATTATGAAAATATTATGTATACGCAAAATATTATACTGAGTGTTGTACAATAGCACTGTACTTGAATTTTCTCATTCGCAAACATGTGCAACACGCTCATTGAAAATTATGTTCGTTTGTGACGTTATCACTAGCTGGGCTCGTCCGCCGTTAATTAAGTTTTCAATCTAAAGTCTATTAGAACTTTTACTTTAAAAGTATGGCAGCAGCTGAAGTCGCTGCTATACTGATAGATTGTGTTTTTTTTATTTTTTTGACAAAATTTTAATGTGTGAGTTTATGAAAACGTTATTTCTACAATCGATCTGAGATTCGATACTTGGACCTATTGTCGTGGTTGCTTGTATCAATGACCGACGGTATCGCCATCTGCTGACTTCACTGCAAAACTAGTGGAAGCCAGAGACTCTTTAACATATGCACCGAAGGCTAGCTGAATTAATTGAAATTACATTTATTATTCTTAAATTACAAAAACCACAGCACAGATCTAAATATGAAATCAGATAACCCTATAGGAGCCGTCAGACATGTTTTTCTACGAGTTGGACATTAACATATTTACAGGTGTGTTTTTCAGTGGTACAGCAACGATTCATAAAGGTTTTAAATAACTAAATGGCTTCATTTATAATGACTAAGAAAGGGAGGAGCTTCATGTAAGTGTAGGAGAAATGTTTCTGTAATTATGAAGGGGAAAACTAAATAAAAATGTCAGTTAAATTGTATCAGTGAACGACTGTAACACGAGTTCAACTTTTCAAGTCTAAATCATTTTACCAATCAGCAGCGTCTTTGTTACCTAGGAAGTGCAAGGCGATACAGCATCTTGGTTACCTAGGAAGTGCAAGGCGATACAGCGTCTTGGTTACCTAAAAAGTGCAAGGCGATACAGCATCTTGGTACCTAGGAAGTGCAAGGCGATACAGCGTCTTGGTTACCTAGGAAGTGCAAGGCGATACAGCGTCTTGGTTACCTAGGAAGTGCAAGGCGATACAGCATCTTGGTTACCTAGGAAATGCAAGGCGATACAGCAACCTCAATAACGTAATGGAGACAAATTTGTCAACTGCAAGAAATCTACACCAAACTCTATCTAGGCTCAAATAATTTGTACCAAATTGGCTTAGTTTTTTCCACTCAGAGTAATAAATACGAAAGATTAGGTATCATAGTGTCATAGTGAAGCAATTTCTGTAATTGTGAGCAATTGTAATGGAAGAATTTGTGATGTAGTTGTGACTGCAATGTTACTACCTATCAGACTTCTTGCAGAATCTTTTTACTATTTTCGCCCCCATCGAGCCGATTGGCATTATAAAGACGACACAGAAGCGAATAGATTTCACTTTGAAGCATATGCAAGCGATGTTTTCTATCTATCCTATTTGCAAACAGTGCCCATTGTCTACAGGCAGCGTCTACACTGATCCGTCTAGGCGATCCGGTTCTTTAGTAGATCCAGCATTTGTGAAATGTAACGAAGTGCATCGTAAGAAACGGAAATAACTGCGGATGTGACAAAATTGCGTTCAGTTTCCTTTTCCGTCTTGATCGAGGAATTCCAGGAAGCTTTAAACAATGGAGTAGATAATGGACAAACCTCTTTGCTGTAACTGTATTTAACATTATATTATAACATGGGTTCCCAACCTCAAGGTAGCGGCCCCTGTCGGGCTAATCCACAAACTATTTTTTTAAAAAATGCTGTTTCCATGAAAATATGCAAGTATTTCTTGTTTTCTTAGTCTCTCATTACGTAATTTTATTCTGGAAAGTGAAACTGGGTTTTCGCGCTCTAAATGTGGTATATCACTGCCTGATTTTCCGGGAAAATGAAAATGCGCGTTGTTCTGTACAGTGTACACTGTCCGAAAGCCGTCGCTATTCATTTTACGTCGGATCTTCTTAGATGCCTATCGCATTGCGTTACTGGTCCCAGAAAAACAGGCACAACCATCACATGAATGGATTAATGAATCATTCATTGCTCAATAATTTGTTGAACAGTAAATCACTCATTGCTCAATAATTTGTTGAACAGTAAGTTAAAATTAATAAATGCGAACGATAATGATGTGTAAGTAATAGTATAATATGTGATTATGTTCTTCGTGGGGTCGCGATATGATGCAGGGTTCTAGAAAGGGGTCGCCATCATCAGAAGGTTGAGAACCATTGTTTTATGACAATTTCATTGTCTACACAAGTTAATGACTCTGATGCAAACTTTTCACTAAGATCGAGTGGGTTGGTTACTCTCTAACGTAACATCTCATTTTCCCCATAAGCTGATGACCTTGCGAATGCATTTGCAATTTTGTCCCCACAAGTTACATTTGCAAGTGTTTCCATAACAGCAGTCATCTACGCTGATGCTGCACCTGTCCATGCGTCGTTTGCACCTGTATTTTCGCTCTCTAACGTAGTACCGACTGTATTTACGAGGTTTGTAGTAAGAGGGCGTGTAAGATCGTCTCCTGTAAGAAGAAAATGAGACATTTTTTAGAAATGAGATGCACTTACGTTGATGTAAGCTTGTAATAAACCTTTTCACAGTTGCAGTGATTGATGATGATCGTGAAGTGGTCAAAGGTTAAGTGTACCAGACAACGTATTTTTGTACGCTTGACAACGCCTCCCAGCCCATGCCATTGTAATAGTAACAATTTTAACAGCTAGCTAGAACCTTTCCTAGCTCATTTTTTCTTGCTGCCAAGTAAGGTCTTGCTAGTAAATCACTCTGCGCACAAACTAATGCATAATTAAGTAAGTAAAACAACTAAAGCTGATGCATCAGACGGCTTTGTTTTACCCATAAGTCACGTAACATGTTGCTGTTATACACTTAACCTTTGAACTAAAAAAATTGCGCATGCGCACAACGAAACTGTTTGAGGGGCGTCACATAAAAAATTCTTATTCTCCACGGAAAATGTGTATAACTTAAAAAGTTCCACATAACAAAAAGAGTGCAAACTATTACACAACAAACAGTTGCGCAGCCCGCTTGAATATAAGCGCTACGCAAACATACGTAATTAATAATGACAACGTAGAAAATAGGTTAATATTGTTTCTAATACACCACAAGTAATTGTCCAAGCTGCTCACTACATAAACAATCAAAAATTTCCAATTTGGGCGGGACTAAACTATCAACCTACTGCATCGTAAAGAGATGCGCCTCCGATTCTAAACTTCTACCATATCTAGCAGTTGGCAGACGTAGGGCTGTGAGAGAGGAATATAGCAGTTTCTGTATTCTTCCCGTTAAAAAACCTTGTATTCACGTGCACTGATAGTTCAGTGAGGTGACATTTTGAAGCGGAAACGTCTCAAATTAGTCGAGTGTTCTGTACAGGAAACATGTCATAATTCTGGGATTTTGTTTCTTTTTTATTTCTTAGTAGCGAGCAACGACGTGAGTGAACAGGAAAGAGAATTAAAAGCACGAGAGAAAGAGAATGACTCGACGAAGCACAAGTAAACCCTCCACTTACACAAAGCTTAAAACATCGTCTTGAAATTTTACAACACTTAAGTATTGACTTTTTGCATGCAGGGCTTGCATCGGCAGTAACACTGTATAAATCTTGTAAATTTATACGGATGACCGTTAGACGCAGCCATTTTGACAATGAGTCATTTGAAACAAGTTTAGATAAAACTGAGTAAAGTTTGAAAAAAATCAGAGCATTCGTAATGCGTGTTACTAACTAAATAAGGTTTTAATAATTGTATCTTGGCAGTAAGATTAAAAATATTTTTTTGGTTAGTGAGTGGCGCACCCTGGAAGGTGAGTCAGCGACATTTTACTAATTGGCACGAACATTTTAAATTATTTCTAGTTACATAACTCTTTCTAACAGGTAAGCGAAAAGCTAAGTAATATAACTGCATGGAAAGTTTTTCGGGACATAATTTAACATTCCTTTCTTCCTTTGATTTACGTTGTGCGTATATGACGTCATGTAATGGCGCCGTCGGAACAGTATTGCGGGAAACTTAAAATGAAAACAAACAAAAAATCCTTTCAACGCGAGCACGGTATATGCATAAAAAAGCTGTAATGTAGTATAATTTTTTAAGGCGATTTTTGTGAAACCTACTTCAGGTGCCCCTTTTCTTGTCCTTAATGTTTTTGAATATCAATAAATCAATTTTGAATGTTGATAAATGAATTTTTAATATTGTTACGGAGGCACCTGTGTCGGGTCAGGTGTAGGGCCCTCTACACGCCCTGCTTCCAGATCAGCAGCGACTCACCCCTTTCTTGTAGGTCCAGACGTCTTGTTTGGGCCTACACGTGGTGTGAGAAGCCAGCTGACCTGGAATGCCAGTATAAAAGCGTGTAGAGGTCACTACAACCTTGATTTCTGACACAGGTGTTCCTCGGGTGTAGTGCTGTTACTGAGTTAGTTAGTTATTTTTTTGTGCACGTGTATTTTGTTCCCTATTTTTATTAGTGCTGTTAATAAACTCCGTACAGTGTAGTTTTTGTGTATTTTATTTTATGAGAGTTAAATGACATGCTATAACAGGTATATGGTACTAGTTTACAGGCATTAACTTAGTTAATTAGCATAACATTTGTAATTAACATTAACATTTGTAATTAAGTATCGGTTACACAACGATAGTAAAATGGATCTTCATGATGCACAATATCAAGACCGCCATGCCATCTTGGAGTTCGACCCCCTGAGTCGAATTCAGTCCAATATTAATAAATCAATTTTGACTTATTCATATTTTGACGTTGACTTATTGACAAATGATGATATAAGAATCATGCATATATTTATATTAATAAATCATTTATCAATATTCAAATTTGGTTATTAATATAATATAAATGATTTATTAGTATTAGAAAAACATAAAATTATGTTTTGACGTTCCGTTAAGAAGAATAAAAGAAACTTGAGAAAAACATTAAAGTATAACGAGAAAAAACTCAGGAAAAGTGCAAGAAAAAGCAAAAGAAAGGGAAAGTAAGAAACGAGAAGGTGGAAAAGATTGTAGAAAGCAAGAAAAAGAGAGGCACAAGCAAAAAAAGGCAAGGGGAAAGAGAAAAAGGAGAAAAGAAGAAAGAGGAAAGGACGAAAGAGGCAAGAAAAAAAGAAAACAAAGCAAGGAAAGAAAATGATTGCATAAACAAATCAAGAATTTAAGAAAGAAAGAGTTAATAAACATCAATAAAGAAAAAAGGAAAAGAGCAAAGAAAAAAACAAGGTGGAAAAACTAAAAAAAGAAGAAAGAAAGTAAAAAGTTATGAAAAAGGGAAGGAGAACAAGAAAAGCAAGAGCAGGAAATGAGTGAACAAGACAAATCAAGTTGATAATGACGATGATAATAATGACGATGATGACGATGACGATGGTTCCGAAGATGATCATGACTATGATGATGATAATGACAAAGACGGTGATGATGGTGATGATGATAATTATGATGACGATGACGATGATGATAATGACAAAGGTGGTGATGATGACGGTGATGATGGTGATGATGATGATTATGATGACGATGCGATGATGATGATGACGATGATGATGATGATGACGATGACAATGATGATGACGATGATGATGATAACGACGACGACGATGATGATGATGATGATGACGATGATGATGATCATCATAATCAAAAATCTTTATTTTATACATAATAAGAAGATGAAAGACATAATGCATAAAGTTTTTTTGATGAAATCTTCATTGTTTTATAGTAGATGGCGCGTCAATCACTGCTTGTCACAAACCTGCAGGTTTACCTATTGGTTTTTGCGCTGATTGTTGAAATGCGCTGCAGAGTTTTCACAAAATCTTGCTTCTGCTTTAGCGTTGGAGGCTGCAGAGTAAACACTTTTTCAACAAAAAAATTGTGACTGTAAATTGTCCGCAAGGGTTTTACGAAATGCGAGTATTAACACACTAGAGAGCTTTCCGAATTTCTGATTTACTCATAAAAACTTTCTGATGTTCGAATTTACGTGTTTATTATTGCCATAAGGCTGCCGACTTGGCAAAATTCCAAGCGATCCTGCTTATACCTCTGAAAAGTGCGTCTCTGACGTTAAATTGTAGTAATTTTCTGACTATTTTTCTTCGTCTCTGGCAGATGAGATCTATCACCGACCGTAAGTGAAATGGAAAAAATTTGAGCTAAAGAAAAGAAGCGAGGAACTATAATATAGCTCCTCGGGTGAAAGGGAAAAGCTAAAATTGTGCAAATGCCGCGACTTTATGCAGTGATTATTGAACTTAGAACCTAATATGAATTTTCAGAATTGGCCCCCTAGTGGTAAAAATATGAATTATCTTTTGTGTGCAGTTGATTTTGCTTCACTGCATCGCTACTGGTACGTAAACAAAAACTGATTCATGATTTGATTCTATTTTCTATGAAATTGCAACGAAATTATAAAATCTCATTATTGTTGACAGGTAAGTTGGATCATAAATACGATAATAAGCTTACTTACTCAGATACAGCATACAAATCACTATACCTTGCAGGCAACACGATGATATGATGATGATGATGATGATGATGATGATGATGATGATGATGATGATGATGATGATGATGATGATGATGATGATGATGATGATGATGAAGGTGATGAAGGTGATAATGATGACGATGATGACAATGACGAAGACAGTGACGATGACGACGATGTTGTTGATGACGACGACGACGACGACGACGACTATGATGGTGATGATGATGGTGATGGTGATGGTGATGACGGTGACGATGACAATGACGAAGACAGTGACGACGATGACGACGACGACTATGATGATGATGATGATGATGATGGTGATGATGATGATGATGATGATGATGATGGTGATGATGATGACGATGGCGGTGACGATGACAATGACGATGACAATGATGATGATGAAGCGGATGACGATGACGACGGCGACGATGATGATGATGATGGTGGTGGTGGTGGTGGTGGTGGTGATGATGATGATGACGATGGGGATTATACATTTATATATATATATATATATAACAACATATATATATAGTTGTTATCATGAACCACGTTATCGTCGCCATCATCATCATGATCACTAATGTTGTCATTAAGAACAAAAAAACGTATAAATCAGTCACACTTACTTTGGCGTATTATGTAAAAAGGCCTGAAGCGCCGTGTCTTCGTCATAAAGAACATCTGAAAAAGAAAAATTCGTGTCAGAAGCACCTGTTACAAAAATCTGCAGTATAAACTCATTAAGATGCACGAAACAGCGAGAACAACTGTAGCAGGAGCAGCAACGACAACAATGAACTGCATTTGTGAAAACTTACTGCAAGAAAAACAATAACAAAAAGGCACGCACAATAACAGCAACAACGACAACTACAGCGCCAAGACAACAAAAATAAAAGCAACTGCGTCAATGACAGCGGCTGGCACAGTAACAGCGACGGCGACAGAAGCAATAACACACAGTCACTTCCGTCACTGACTGCAACACTCAAAAAATCAATAACTCAATAGCACATTGGTTTCAATGACTAACAACTACAAAATCTCAGCTCTTCACAAAGAAGCCAGTTGAGGAAAGGAGTCAGTTTCAAAATGCAATTTGATTGTCTAGTCGCCAGAGTGACAAAAGACTTGAAAATGAAAACAGTTCAATATCCTGCAAACTTCAGCTAACATCGCCAAATAAAGACAGAGAATTGTTTTTCTGAATGTTTCTGCGAGCTCTAATCCAATGCTGGCCATCGTCGTCGTCGTTAGCGCTGTTGCTGTCGTCGTTGTTGTTGTTGCCACTGTTATTGTTGTTGTTGTCATTGGAGGTGGCGGTAGTGGTAGTCCTGGTGGCGGTGGTGGTGGTGTTGGTGGTGGTGGTGGTGGTGCTACTGCTGCTGCTGTTGCGGTTGAAGTTGTTGTTGTTGTCATCGGCGGCGGCGGTGGCGGTAGTGGTAGTCCTGGTGGTGGTGGTTGTGGTGTTGGTAGTGGTGGTGATGATGGTGGTGCTGGTGTTGGTGGTGGTGGTGCTACTGCTGCTGCTGTTGCGGTTGAAGTTGTTGTTGTTCTCATCGGCGGCGGCGGTGGCAGTAGTGGTAGTCCTGGTGGTGGTGGTTGTGGTGTTGGTAGTGGTGGTGATGATGGTGGTGCTGGTGTTGGTGGTGGTGGTGCTACTGCTGCTGCTGTTGCGGTTGAAGTTGTTGTTGTTTCTGTTGCTGTTGCTGTTGCTGTTGCTGTTGCTGTTGCTGTTGCTGTTGCTGTTGCTGTTGCTGTTGCTGCTGCTTGCTGCTGCTGCTACTTGCTGCTGCTGCTGCTTGCTGCTGTTGTTGTTGTTGTTGTTGTTGCTGTTGCAACTGCTGCTGTTGTCGTCTGTAAGCGTTGCCTATTGCTGCTGCTGTTGCGGTTGCTGTTGTTGTTGTTGTTGCAATTGCTGCAGGTTTTGTTGTCATCACTGATGCAGTCATTTACTTCCAGCTGACCCTAGTTCATGAATCAACATGAAATCTAATCCTCAGAAAGGAACTCGTGTTGCTGTTGTTGCTGTTGCTTGCTGCTGTTGTTGTTGTTGTTGTTGCTGCTGCTGCTGCTGTTGTCGTTTGTAAGCGTTGCTACTGCTGCAGGTTTTGTTGTCATCACTGATGCATTCATGACTCTAGTATACGAATCAACATGAAATCTAATCTTCAGAAAGGAACTCATGTTGCTGCTGCTGCTGTTGTTGTTGTTGCTGCTGTTGTCGTTTGTAAGCGTTGCTACTGTTGCAGGTTTTGTTGTCATCACTGATGCATTCATGACTCTAGTATACGAATCAACATAAAATCTAATCTTCAGAAAGGAACTCATGTTGCTGCTGCTACTGCTGCTGTTGTTGTTGTTGTTGCTGCTGTTGTCGTTTGTAAGCGTTGCTACTGCTGCAGGTTTTGTTATCATCACTGATGCATTCATGACTCTAGTATACGAATCAACATGAAATCTAATCTTCAGAAAGGAACTCATGTTGCCATAAATTACTTGTATAAATATGAGGCACCAGTTCATCCCACTCAGAGTAATCGTTAAACAGATAATTCCTGTAAGAAACTCTCCACAAAAGATTGAACTTTTCAGTATTGATTCCACGCCAGTTAAACCATTTAGCAACCTGCCCCTCAAAGTCTTCCCAACTCCAGCGCAAATAAATTCAATCAGAACTTGACAAGTCTCTGATTGATTGTTCTGAAATCCCGCGGGAAAGTTCCCGGTAAGGATGGATCAGTTTCAGTTCTGATGTTATTACTCGGTTATTGTTGGTTCAAAGAAATCATTAAACCTGGAATATTTTGAAATTTGATTGAAATGTTCGTTTGTTTTTTTAGTTGCTTGGTAGAGACTACGGCCAAATCACGTTAAAAACACCGGTTCTCGTCTGATCACCGAAGTTAAGCAACGTAGAGCTTGGTTAGTACTTGGATGGGTGACCGCCCAGGAATACCAGGTGCTGTAGGCTTGCGGGATGCCCACACTGTATTTCGACACTAGGCGGAGGAGCTGCACAAGCAGCCAACGGCTAGAGGGCGGAGGAGGTCAAGTGACCCAACGGCCATGTGTAGAAGAGGAAACCTTCCAAATCAGGAGTGGAGCCCCGAGTTGCTCACTGACTCCGGCAGCTCCTGCAGCCAACGTATCGCTCCACTTTCCTTTGGACTACACCAGGAAGGAAGAGAGGGGGTTCCTGTTGTCTGGGCAACTCAGGATCTCCATACACCTTGCCCAGGTTCAAGGATTGCACTGCTCAGCCACAGTCGACGCTGCAGCTCCATCACTGTGATCAATAACTTACTCTCTTGGCGCACACTCCATTGTCTTCCGAGACAGAAGGATGCCAACCAACCAACTTGGCAGTTAAAGGAAAGACCAAGTCGTTTGAAAAGTTGGACTTTTTCAACTTGGTGAAAAATGTTAGAAGGATTTAGTAATAAAAGTGTGATAATTGCATCTAGTAGTGCAAATAGAAAAATCACTTTAAATTCGCGATCATTTCACGCTTATGCTGTCCCATTTTGAACGCTAATTCTTCCACCAATGACGTCATTCACGACTGAACAAAAGCAGAGCTCACTGTCAAATTTCTCCAGAAATAAAACAAGTTTTTACAAAAAATAGATAGCTAATTTTGTGATATTTCGCATGAACATTACGTAAGCTACAGAATTTTTCATCTTTACACTTATGAACAGTCAATATGTTCACCAGTAACGTCATAATCTTCAAGTAAATGGCAGCTACCACCACGCCTGAAAACGTCTATACAGAGATAGTGTAAATTAACATTATTTTTTTGTAAATTTCATTGTTACATTTTTTAAGTTTAAATGATAACGGTAAATAAACCCATCATGCTGACTGAAAGACTTGACCTTTCCTTTTAATTTTGTACTTAATTTTTTTTATTCACCGCCATCCAGTGTTTGTGTCCATCACGCAACAGTTAGACAGCCTTAACGTAAACGGTGCGGCGGGACCGCAACTTATAAAATTATCACGAGTAAGCCGTGAAAAATGAAAACTAGTTACAATGTTAATAATTCTAAATTCTAGATTCTACCAAGCCGATGTGTGATATTTTATGTTTCCATAGCAACCACGCGATAATTTTTTTTAATTCTTCATAAAAAGAACAATATCTGTTTCAAAAATATTTCATTACATTTCAATTTTGATAAATTCTTATTAGGAAAATGCAACGTTTCAGCTGCAAACTAGCACTCGTCGCCGGGATTTATATAAAGAATGATCTAAAATGTTATGTTAAGATTAAACTAAAGCCTTAGCTAAATATATTGCTTATTAATGACATTCTGAGGGTTAAAGACAATCGTTTATTTGGCAAAGATTATTGTAATTTTATGTGTAACCCTGATTTCTCTTTAATGAATCATAATGCAAAGACTTGGGCAAAGAAAAGTTAAGCCCCACCCATCATTCCTGTCGACGAATCAGGATTAAAATAATTTAATGACGTCGTTGTTGACGTCAGGCGTTTATGCTTCCTGAAATTGTTTACTTTATGCCGATGACGTTGATCTTCTACATAAAATCCTGGGTAAAAACGCCATTTTAAACAGCTGCTTAGTCGAAATTGTAGCAAAGTTTGCCAGACTTAATCTGTTTGCAAAGAAACGCCTTTCACTCGTAATTTCTATTAAAATTTTCATAAGAAGTGCAGACAAACTGGACAGATATCAGAATTACTGTCAACGTCGAAGAAAAAATGGTTGCCATTGGCAACACAACATTTAGCAGAGATATTGGTTAGATCAATATACAATCATCTACCGATTTTTCTTTAGCTTCAACGTTTTTTTTTGATACCTATTTTATAGATATTGTACTACAGGGCTGTGGTGAAATGAAATGTAATGCTGGCAGGGGAATGCAGTAGACTTCTCAGGTGTGCGTGTGAGCGTGGCTTTATCTAGCACAGACACGTATTCTGACCTTGTATTAGTCAAAGCCACTAGTCACGTGCACACCTGAGCTTATAAAAAGGGAAGGTCTGCTGTAGATCCTTGTCAGTGGTCGTGTCTTTCATTGCAGCTCTGTTCACATTTCACAGGCTTTGCCGCAAACGCCGTTCTTCTAGGTAAACTGTTTGTTCCTTATTGGGGGTGTGATATGTAGAATAAAATTGTCATTTCGACTCTATTGTTCGGGTTTGTTTTGGGTTTGGTGTTGAAGGACTTAATTGGGACTTGCCGCACGGTGTGGGCTGCGGTGCCATCCGTCCTGCCTCCGTTAAAGCGGACAGCAGTCCAATATACATAATTATATTTCTGAAAGATGATGTTAATGTAGTAGCTGCATTGAATGACCAACATGGTGACTGTAGTGAAGTAATAAAACAGACGCAAAACAACTTTATCCAGAAAAATGGGCGAATTTTCCATTAGCGTTACTGCCACCCCATATAATGTTTCTGTTTGATCAGTGTGAGTTGTCATCGAACCATGCAAAAAATCGAAGTTACCGAACCAATAACGATAATTAGAATTTTCAAGATATCGAAGCTGATATATTTCTCTCTCTCACTCTGTCTCTCACATTCTCTCTCTTTCTCTCACTCTCCCGCCATAACCCCTGTCTCTTTTCTCTCTCTCTCTCTCTCTCTCTCTCTCTCTCTCTCTCTCTCTCTCTCTCTCTCTCTCTTTCTCTCTCTCTCTCTCTCTCTCTCTCTCTCTCTCTCTCTCTCTCTCTCTCTCTCTCTCTCTCTCTCTCTCTCTCTCTCTCTCTCTCTCTCTCTCTCTCTCTCTCTCTCTCTCTCTCCCTATTTCTCGTTCTTTCTTTCTCTTCCTCCCTCTCCCCTGTCTCTTCTCTCCCGCTGCACACTGTCTCGATCTGTTCTCATTTCTTTCCCTTTTTCATTCTTCCTCTATCTTTGTAATTTTAATTAGTAATTTACACTGTGTCTAGAATCACCTTATTTTATTATTTTATTAGAAAATTTGTAAAATTTATACTTATGCTGATCTTGTACCTGCAAATAGAGGTCTTATTAATAAAGATTTTAAATAAATAAATAAAATAAAATCCCTTCTCTCCCTTTTTCTCCTTCTCCCCTGTCGTGTTGTCTCTCTTTCCCTCACCCCATTCCTCACTGTATTCTACACATCGAGCTGCATTTCTAACAACATCTAAATTCTTTCTCCCTCCACATCTTCAACTCTAATTAAAAGGAAATGACCTCCTCCTGAGAACTAAATGACTCATCACAAGACGCAGGGTGAAGGTTATAACTCTTAACTACAACTAATCTAGCTCAGGAAATTAAAAGGTTAATGAAAGTTGATCTTTTGTTTTACATAGCTTCCAAACCACTTACGAACCTCCTGCAGTAGCTCAGATCAATATCAAAGTCGCCTGTCAAGGCCCTATTTTGAGACACAGTTCAGTTTGGAGTCTCATATTGTCCCACAGTTGCCATAGTAATAACACGCGTAGGATGCATGAATAAGGGTGATGGTATTAACAATGTAGGACCGAAGAAAGATCCTTGCAGCATCCCGTAATCCCTATTTTGAGACACCGTTCAGTTTGGAGTCTCATATTGTCCCACAGTTGCTATAGTAATAACACGCGTAGGATGCATGAATAACGGTGATGGTATTAACAATGTAGGACCAAAGAAAGATCCTTGCAGCATCCCGTAAACCCTATTTTGAGACACAGTTCAGTTTGGAGTCTCATATTGTCCCACAGTTGCCATAGTAATAACACGCGTAGGATGCATGAATAAGGGTGATGGTATTAACAATGTAGGACCGAAGAAAGATCCTTGCAGCATCCCGTAATCCCTATTTTGAGACACCGTTCAGTTTGGAGTCTCATATTGTCCCACAGTTGCTATAGTAATAACACGCGTAGGATGCATGAATAACGGTGATGGTATTAACAATGTAGGACCAAAGATAGATCCTTGCAGCATCCCGTAATCCACATGCAGTTTTATCAATAGTAACTTTCTTTTGATCATTTTCCCTACAAGGTGCTGCTTCATCCACACTGGATAATTAACGACTGCGCAAGAATACTAATAGAAGTGCGGAACTATCACTGATGCTTATATAATTAATAATTTGTGCAATTTGCAACGAGCACTGCAGTATGGAGGGTGCGTTTGTAATGTTTATTAAACAACCCACAGAGAGAAAAAGTCTTGAAATTACGTTGCCCATTTACCACCTCTCTGGAACTTCAAAAAATTCACCCCCTTTTCAATTAAGTTGATCAATACAGTACCTCCTTTGAACAAAATTAGAAAAAAATACTTTAATGGCTTTAATGTCTTCCTGTTTTAGGACTCCTGGAACCAACAATCGGTCATTTCTGTAATTAGCAGTCCATCAAATTTACAGGAGTGTGTTTATAGGAACACCAGGAGCCTGGGTATTGAACCCGGTATACTTCTCTCTTAAAAGGAACTGAAAGAGCTATAAAACTGCGCGTTTCTACTTTATATGTCTAGTTTAAGTTTTGCAGTATTCTGACAAAAATACTACCCCCAGACCGGTTTTTTGCATTTTACCTTTTACCATACGCATCCCAGTAAACCTTTTATATGACTTTTCTAAATATGTTTTGTGCACAAAATACTTATTTATTTATTTATTTATTTTAGGCGCATTGTCTCACCACGAAATAAAAGTAAAAATGCAATATGTCGATTTTTTAACATAGTCGAAACTTCGCTTGTCTATACATTATACATTATACATTATACATTATACATTATACATTATTAATGTCTGTACATTAATTACTCCATCTAAAAGAAAAAGTAGTAGACAATAAATTCAAAATAACAATGACAATAACAATGGTGGTCAGCATAACCACAAATTATGCTGTTGCTGTTTACTAATGAAACACGTTTAACAAAAGTGATTTACGAATTATGGTGGGGGTAATATTTTACCCCCCCCCCCCGGTTACCAAATATGCACTTTAACATATTGAAATTAAACATGCCATTTATTCAAAAATGACTTCCATGAAAGAATTATTACCACACAAACATAATTTCACGTTCGCGCCACTAGTTCTTCACTGTTACATGTTTCGCCATTCGTTAGTTAGACGGGCACTAGCGCGTGCATTTCGGAAACAAATTGCACAAAATTGCACCTCTCAGTTCAGATATGTTAGTTTGTGACGAACTACATACATTCGACAGCTCATGCGTGAACACAGCAGTAAATTTGAAATTTGAATTTTTATCTTAAAACTTGCCTAGTTTTAGTACAGCACTGAATACCTTACAGTAACACTGTACTTCAATTCTCGCTTCCACAAACACGTGCAACATGCTCGTGGAATATTTTTGATGTTGAAAATTATGTTAGTTTGTGACGTTATCAATAGTTGGGCTCGCCGCCGTTAATAAATTTTTAAACCATTATTTAATTATGAGAAACACATTTGCAGTATTATTTGAGTTAAAGGTATACTTTTTATCGAACTTGAAAATGAATTAGTATACGAAAAATCATCCTGCCTCCCTTTAAAGGATAAGAAACGCTCTTTATTAACAATATTTATTAATAATTAATAATAATATTATTAACGTCCTGATATTTAATATCATTTGTTAAACGTAAAGTCATCTGTAAATGGTACTATTCAAGCAGGAATCCAACACACAGGACTCACTTAATGAACATAGACGTGGCAAGACCGAAACCCAACTCAGTTGTCACGGAACTCGGCGTTGCCTAATTTTTGACAGCAAACACACATCGTGACACTTTACCAAACGATTTTCCACATTTATGGCTCAGAACTGTTCAGTAAATCAGGAAAAGTCCTGGAAATCTGCACAAGACACGCAAGAACTTCTACACTGTAGTTCGTATTCGAGTCATGATCTTCTACTTCAATAAAATTAAGTGGAACTATTTATACCAATCTCATCTGGTATTAGTCACTCAGTGTGACTTTCTAAATTAAGAAATCAGCTACTCAGTGAATTAGTTAGTTGAGTTATGTCATCACAACAGTGTTAGCGCCAATGCATTTGCATGGCTTCATTGCATTAGCTACAATTCTTGCACATGGCTTCAATGGTTTCAGCAAAAAAAAACAACATATTTGATTAACGAGAAATTTCTGTATAAACGAACATATGAAGTACTAAATTCAACACAAGAGCACAAACTGTAACTAAATCTTCAATCAATCGATGAATCGGTCAGTTACTTAGTCAGTGAGTCAGCTAGTCAGTCAAACAGTTAGTCAGTCAGTCAGTTATTCAGTCATTTAGTTTTGAATGTGAGATAAAAAAGCTAAATTTAAAAATTCAAATAAAGTCATTTAACTGGTTAGTTAGTTAATCAGTCCGTCCGTCCATTAATCAATTGGTGCAAAAACTGTAAGCCAAAACTGTAACTGTATTTGAAACAATGTTTACTGGGGCCCTTCATTACCTGTTTTGTAACATCAGAGAAGAAGAAAATTGGCAGATTTCACAATTTGGCTATAACGCATGCGCAGTTACTGTAGGTGAAAGGTTAAGTGTAACACAGCAAAGTGTCTTAAACTACAATCGTCACGTGACATGTGGGTAAATAATGATGATGATAAATCCTTTATTACGCCTCTATTGCAGGCTCAATACCGATGGGTATTGGTGTGGGTAAAGCAAAGCCGCCTGCTGCACCGGTTCAGTAACTTCTGTCGTTTTAAATAGTCTTTAAGCATTATGCATTAGTTGTAGAGTGATTTACAAGTAGGATCTTGCCTGGGAACAAGAAAAAATGAACTAGGTAAGATTTACCTGACAAATCTTCATCATTGTCAAGTGTGTAAGAAAAGGTATCTCCTAGTAGAACCACCAGCATCACTGTGAAGACTGCAACCTGCCCAGGAGACATCGTGGACACTGGAAAAAAGTAGATAAGATGCTAATTAAATTGTTGGTGCTCGACGCTGTGCTTGGCCGACCTAAAATGTTTCTCCAAGCAACAGTACAGCAGTTTTAGACTAGTTAAGGCTGTAATTATCACTGTCGGCTGTTATTGCTGTCGCTGCTGCTACTAGTGATGATGATGATGTTGCTTCTGCTGCTATCATTACTGTTATAGTAATTATTATTGTTGTTGTTGTTGTTGTTGTTGTCGCTGCTGCTACTAATGGTGTTGATGGTGATGACGAAGACGGCGACGACGAGAATAAAGGCACAGCACTTTGACCGCAATTACGGTGTCAGAAATCAGTAAAAGTCAGAAAAAAGTAAAAAATCAAGCCTGTATGCGAACCTACAACCCACGAGACAGAGATGAACAAACAATTGTTCATGTACATTTTTATGTTATTTACGTGCTTTTTTACTTTTTAGTATTTCTTTATCTGACGTTTGTCCTAAATAATATAATGTAATGTAATGTAATGTAGTGTAACGTAATGTAATTTAATGTAATGTAATGTACTGTAGTGTAATGTAATGTAATGTAATGTAAAATAACACATTGTAAATCCACTATAAATAAATAAAGTTTAAACTAACTAAAATAATCTAGCATAACGTAACGTAAAATAACATAGCATAACATAAAGTAAAATAACATAACATAACATAACATAACATAACATAACATAACATAACATAACATAACATAACATAACATAACATAACATAACATAACATAACATAACATAACATAACATAACATAACATAACATAACATAACATAACATAACATAACATAACATAACATAACATAACATAACATAACATAACATAACATAACATAACATAACATAACATAACATAACATAACATAACTTAACATCATAACGTAACTTAACATGACATACGTAACGTGACATAAAATAACGTAACATAACGTAAAATAACATAACATGACATCACATAACATAACGTAAAATAACATAACATGACATGACATGACATGACATAACATGACATGACATGACATAACATAACTTGACATCATAACGTAGTATAACGTAACTTAACATAACATAACGTAACGTAACATAACATGACACAACACAACATAACATAACATAACATAACATAACATAACATAACATAACATAACATAACATAACATAACATAACATAACATAACGTAACTTAACATAACGTAACTTAACGTAAAATAACATAACATAACATAACGTAACGTAACATAACATAATAATGTAATAAATGTAGATGCATCCGAAGACTATAGCTGTAGGTGAGAATTTCTGATAAAGACATTATAATTATAACACAATAAAATGGCTTCTATACATTGCAAACTAAATAACATTGCATATTCTCAATATGTATTCGTTTAGTGAATCATCTCCCTAGATCACAGTTGCACAATTAAGAACCTACGCCCAACACTGCGAGTCAATTAAGCAAGCCTACGCCGTGATAATTATGCACCTCTACTAACCGCATGTTTTCAAGTCTATTATGTTGCATTCGAGCATTCAGTGAGAGCACTGGATGTCTTCCCACGAACGATCAAAAGCAAAAGAAGCCAGCGCTCTAAACTGAATCTCTCGTTTCGTCAAGACAAAAAGAAGCCACAAAGAATTTGACGCGAAAAATTATAAATTAATGAGCGTTTGTACGTCTCTGGTGAATACAGACAGTTGAGATGAGACGCCTTGTATTTCATGTGGGATGTAAAACAGACAGGAGAAACTTGTACGTCTCTGGTGAATACAGACAGCTTGGATGAGATGCCTTGTATTTCATGTGGGATGCAAAACAGACAGGAGAAACTTGTACGTCTCTGGTGAATGCAGACAGTTGAGATGAGATGCCTTGTATTTCATGTGGGATGTAAAACAGACAGGAGAAACTTGTACGTCTCTGGTGAATACAGACAGCTTGGATGAGATGCCTTGTATTTCATGTGGGATGCAAAACAGACAGGAGAAACTTGTACGTCTCTGGTGAATACAGACAGCTGAGATGAGATGCCTTGTATTTCATGTGGGATGCAAAACAGACAGGAGAAACTTGTACGTCTCTGGTGAATGCAGACAGTTGAGATGAGACGCCTTGTATTTCATGTGGGATGCAAAACAGACAGGAGAAACTTGTACGTCTCTGGTGAATACAGACAGCTTAGATGAGAGGCCTTGTATTTCATGTGGGATGCAAAACAGACAGGAGAAACTTGTACGTCTCTGGTGAATGCAGACAGTTGAGATGAGACGCCTTGTATTTCATGTGGGATGCAAAACAGACAGGAGAAACTTGTACGTCTCTGGTGAATACAGACAGTTGAGATGAGATGCCTTGTATTTCATGTGGGATGCAAAACAGACAGGAGAAACTTGTACGTCTCTGGTGAATACAGACAGTTGAGATGAGATGCCTTGTATTTCATGTGGGATGCAAAACAGACAGGAGAAACCTGTACGTCTCTGGTGAATACAGACAGCTTGGATGAGATGCCTTGTATTTCATGTGGGATGCAAAACAGACAGGAGAAACTTGTACGTCTCTGGTGAATACAGACAGTTGGATGAGATGCCTTGTATTTCATGTGGGATGCAAAACAGACAGGAGAAACTTGTACGTCTCTGGTGAATACAGACAGTTGAGATGAGATGCCTTGTATTTCATGTGGGATGTAAAACAGACAGGAGAAACTTGTACGTCTCTGGTGAATACAGACAGCTTGGATGAGATGCCTTGTATTTCATGTGGGATGCAAAATAGACAGGAGAAACTTGTACGTCTCTGGTGAATACAGACAGCTTAGATGAGATGCCTTGTATTTCATGTGGGATGCAAAACAGACAGGAGAAACTTGTACGTCTCTGGTGAATACAGACAGTTGAGATGAGACGCCTTGTATTTCATGTGGGATGCAAAACAGACAGGAGAAACTTGTACGTCTCTGGTGAATGCAGACAGTTGAGATGAGATGCCTTGTATTTCATGTGGGATGCAAAACAGACAGGAGAAACTTGTACGTCTCTGGTGAATACAAACAGTTGAGATGAGATGCCTTGTATTTCATGTGGGATGCAAAACAGACAGGAGAAACTTGTACGTCTCTG
>JAQGDQ010001048.1:57500-67786 GCA_030141605.1 Tubiluchus corallicola
TTTCTCGTTAATCAAATATGTTTTTTTGCTGAAACCTTTGAAGCCATGTGCAAGAATTGTAGCTAATGCAATGAAGCCATGCAAATGCATTGGCGCTAACACTGTTGTGATGACATAACTCAACTAACTAATTCACTGAGTAGCTGATTTCTTAATTTAGAAAGTCACACTGAGTGACTAATACCAGATGAGATTGGTATAAATAGTTCCACTTAATTTTATTGAAGTAGAAGATCATGACTCGAATACGAACTACAGTGTAGAAGTTCTTGCGTGTCTTGTGCAGATTTCTGGGACTTTTCCTGATTTACTGAACAGTTCTGAGCCATAAATGTGGAAAATCGTTTGGTAAAGTGTCACGATGTGTGTTTACTGACAAAAATTAGGCAACGCCGAGTTCCGTGACAACTGAGTTGGGTTTCGGTCTTGCCACGTCTATGTTCATTAAGTGAGTCCTGTGTGTTGGATTCCTGCTTGAATAGTACCATTTACAGATGACTTTACGTTTAACAAATGATATTAAATATCAGGACGTTAATAATATTATTATTAATTATTAATAAATATTGTTAATAAAGAGCGTTTCTTATCCTTTAAAGGGAGGCAGGATGATTTTTCGTATACTAATTCATTTTCAAGTTCGATAAAAAGTATACCTTTAACTCAAATAATACTGCAAATGTGTTTCTCATAATTAAATAATAGTTTAAAAATTTATTAACGGCGGCGAGCCCAACTATTGATAACGTCACAAACTAACATAATTTTCAACATCAAAAATATTCCACGAGCATGTTGCACGTGTTTGTGGAAGCGAGAATTGAAGTACAGTGTTACTGTAAGGTATTCAGTGCTGTACTAAAACTAGGCAAGTTTTAAGATAAAAATTCAAATTTCAAATTTACTGCTGTGTTCACGCATGAGCTGTCGAATGTATGTAGTTCGTCACAAACTAACATATCTGAACTGAGAGGTGCAATTTTGTGCAATTTGTTTCCGAAATGCACGCGCTAGTGCCCGTCTAACTAACGAATGGCGAAACATGTAACAGTGAAGAACTAGTGGCGCGAACGTGAAATTATGTTTGTGTGGTAATAATTCTTTCATGGAAGTCATTTTTGAATAAATGGCATGTTTAATTTCAATATGTTAAAGTGCATATTTGGTAACCGGGGGGGGGGGGTAAAATATTACCCCCACCATAATTCGTAAATCACTTTTGTTAAACGTGTTTCATTAGTAAACAGCAACAGCATAATTTGTGGTTATGCTGACCACCATTGTTATTGTCATTGTTATTTTGAATTTATTGTCTACTACTTTTTCTTTTAGATGGAGTAATTAATGTACAGACATTAATAATGTATAATGTATAATGTATAATGTATAATGTATAATGTATAGACAAGCGAAGTTTCGACTATGTTAAAAAATCGACATATTGCATTTTTACTTTTATTTCGTGGTGAGACAATGCGCCTAAAATAAATAAATAAATAAATAAGTATTTTGTGCACAAAACATATTTAGAAAAGTCATATAAAAGGTTTACTGGGATGCGTATGGTAAAAGGTAAAATGCAAAAAACCGGTCTGGGGGTAGTATTTTTGTCAGAATACTGCAAAACTTAAACTAGACATATAAAGTAGAAACGCGCAGTTTTATAGCTCTTTCGGTTCCTTTTAAGAGAGAAGTATACCGGGTTCAATACCCAGGCTCCTGGTGTTCCTATAAACACACTCCTGTAAATTTGATGGACTGCTAATTACAGAAATGACCGATTGTTGGTTCCAGGAGTCCTAAAACAGGAAGACATTAAAGCCATTAAAGTATTTTTTTCTAATTTTGTTCAAAGGAGGTACTGTATTGATCAACTTAATTGAAAAGGGGGTGAATTTTTTGAAGTTCCAGAGAGGTGGTAAATGGGCAACGTAATTTCAAGACTTTTTCTCTCTGTGGGTTGTTTAATAAACATTACAAACGCACTCTCCATACTGCAGTGCTCGTTGCAAATTGCACAAATTATTAATTATATAAGCATCAGTGATAGTTCCGCACTTCTATTAGTATTCTTGCCCACTCGTTAATTATCCAGTGTGGATGAAGCAGCACCTTGTAGGGAAAATGATCAAAAGAAAGTTACTATTGATAAAACTGCATGTGGATTACGGGATGCTGCAAGGATCTATCTTTGGTCCTACATTGTTAATACCATCACCGTTATTCATGCATCCTACGCGTGTTATTACTATAGCAACTGTGGGACAATATGAGACTCCAAACTGAACGGTGTCTCAAAATAGGGATTACGGGATGCTGCAAGGATCTATCTTTGGTCCTACATTGTTAATACCATCACCGTTATTCATGCATCCTACGCGTGTTATTACTATAGCAACTGTGGGACAATATGAGACTCCAAACTGAACGGTGTCTCAAAATAGGGATTACGGGATGCTGCAAGGATCTTTCTTCGGTCCTACATTGTTAATACCATCACCCTTATTCATGCATCCTACGCGTGTTATTACTATGGCAACTGTGGGACAATATGAGACTCCAAACTGAACTGTGTCTCAAAATAGGGCCTTGACAGGCGACTTTGATATTGATCTGAGCTACTGCAGGAGGTTCGTAAGTGGTTTGGAAGCTATGTAAAACAAAAGATCAACTTTCATTAACCTTTTAATTTCCTGAGCTAGATTAGTTGTAGTTAAGAGTTATAACCTTCACCCTGCGTCTTGTGATGAGTCATTTAGTTCTCAGGAGGAGGTCATTTCCTTTTAATTAGAGTTGAAGATGTGGAGGGAGAAAGAATTTAGATGTTGTTAGAAATGCAGCTCGATGTGTAGAATACAGTGAGGAATGGGGTGAGGGAAAGAGAGACAACACGACAGGGGAGAAGGAGAAAAAGGGAGAGAAGGGATTTTATTTTATTTATTTATTTAAAATCTTTATTAATAAGACCTCTATTTGCAGGTACAAGATCAGCATAAGTATAAATTTTACAAATTTTCTAATAAAATAATAAAATAAGGTGATTCTAGACACAGTGTAAATTACTAATTAAAATTACAAAGATAGAGGAAGAATGAAAAAGGGAAAGAAATGAGAACAGATCGAGACAGTGTGCAGCGGGAGAGAAGAGACAGGGGAGAGGGAGGAAGAGAAAGAAAGAACGAGAAATAGGGAGAGAGAGAGAGAGAGAGAGAGAGAGAGAGACAGCTAGGGAGAGAGAGAGGGCCCAGAAAGAGAGAGAGAGAGAGAGAGAGAGAGAGAGAGAGAGAGAGAGAGAGAGAGAAAAGAGACAGGGGTTATGGCGGGAGAGTGAGAGAAAGAGAGAGACTGTGAGAGACAGAGTGAGAGAGAGAAATATATCAGCTTCGATATCTTGAAAATTCTAATTATCGTTATTGGTTCGGTAACTTCGATTTTTTGCATGGTTCGATGACAACTCACACTGATCAAACAGAAACATTATATGGGGTGGCAGTAACGCTAATGGAAAATTCGCCCATTTTTCTGGATAAAGTTGTTTTGCGTCTGTTTTATTACTTCACTACAGTCACCATGTGGGTCATTCAATGCAGCTACTACATTAACATCTTCATTCAGAAATATAATTATGTATATTGGACTGCTGTCCGCTTTAACGGAGGCAGGACGGATGGCACCGCAGCCCACACCGTGCGGCATGTCCCAATTAAGTCCTTCAACACCAAACCCAAAACAAAACCCGAACAATAGAGTCGAAATGACAATTTTATTCTACATATCACACCCCCAATAAGGAACAAACAGCTTACCTAGAAGAACGGCGTTTGCGGCAAAGCCTGTGAAATGTGAACACAGCTGCAATGAAAGACACGACTACTGACAAGGATCTACAGCAGACTTTCCCTTTTTATAAGCTCAGGTGTGCACGTGACTAGTGGCTTTTACAAGGTCAGAATACGTGTCTGTGCTAGATAAAGCCACGTTCACACGCACACCTGAGAAGTCTACTGCATTCCCCTGCCAGCATTACATTTCATTTTGCCACACAGCCCTGTAGTACAATATCTATAAAATAGGTATCACAAAAAAAACGTTGAAGCTAAAGAAAAATCGGTAGATGACTGTATATTGATCTAACCAATATCTGTGCTAAATGTTGTGTTGACAATGGCAACCATTTTTTCTTCGACCTATAACTGACGTTGACAGTAATTCTGAAAACTAACCAGTTTTTCTGCACTTCTTATGAAAATTTTAATAGAAATTACCAGTGAAAGGTGTTTCTTTGCAAACAGATTAAGTCTGGCAGACTTTGCTACAATTTCGACTAAGCAGCTCTTTAAAATGGCGTTTTTACCCAGGATTTTATATAGCAGATCAACGTCATCGGCATAAAGTAAACAATTTCAGGAAGCATAAACGCCTGACGTCAACAACGACGTCATTAAATTATTTTAATCCTGATTCGTTGACAGGAATGATGGGTGGGGCTTAACTTTTCTTTGCCCAAGTCTTTGCATTATGATTCATTAAAGAGAAATCAGGGTTACACATAAAATTACAATAATCTTTGCCAAATAAACGATTGTTTTTAACCCTCAGAATGTCATTAATAAGCAATATATTTGGCTAAGGCTTTAGTTTAATCTTAACATAACATTCTAAATCATTCTTTATATAAATCCCGGCGACGAGTGCTAGTTTGCAGCTGAAACGTTGCATTTTCCTGATAAGAATTTATCAAAATTGAAATGTAATGAAATATTTTTGAAACAGATATTGTTCTTTTTATGAAGAATTAAAAAAAATTATCGCGTGGTTGCTATGGAAACATAAAATATCACACATCGGCTTGGTAGAATCTAGAATTTAGAATTATTAACATTGTAACTAGTTTTCATTTTTCTCGGCTTACTCGTGATAATTTTATAAGTTGCGGTCCCGCCGCACCGTTTACGTTAAGGCTGTCTAACTGTTGCGTGATGGACACAAACACTGGATGGCGGTGAATAAAAAAAATTAAGTACAAAATTAAAAGGAAAGGTCAAGTCATTCAGTCAGCATGATGGGTCTATTTACCGTTATCATTTAAACTTAAAAAATGTAACAATGAAATTTACAAAAAAATAATGTTAATTTACACTATCTCTATATAGACGTTTTCAGGCGTGGTGGTAGCTGCCATTTACTTGAAGATTATGACGTTACTGGTGAGCATATTGACTGTTCATAAGTGTAAAGATGAAAAATTCTGTAGCTTACGTAATGTTCATGCGAAATATCACAAAATTAGCTATCTATTTTTTTGTGAAAACTTGTTTTATTTTTGAAGGAAATTGACAGTGAGCTCTGCTTTTGTTCAGTCGATGAATGACGTCATTGGTGGAAGAATTAGCGTTCAAAATGGGACAGCATAAGCGTGAAATGATCGCGAATTTAAAGTGATTTTTCTATTTGCACTACTAGATGCAATTATCACACTTTTATTACTAAATCCTTCTAACATTTTTCACCAAGTTGAAAAAGTCCAACTTTTCAAATGACTTGGTCTTTCCTTTAACTACCAAGTTGGTTGGTTGGCATCCTTCTGTCTCGGAAGACAATGGAGTGTGCGCCAAGAGAGTAAGTTATTGATCACAGTGATGGAGCTGCAGCGTCGACTGTGGCTGAGCAGTGCGATCCTTGAACGTCTCCAGGGCGCACGCCTGGGCAAGGTGTATGGAGATCCTGAGTTGCCCAGACAACAGGAACCCCCTCTCTTCCTTCCTGGTGTAGTCCAAAGGAAAGTGGAGCGATACGTTGGCTGCAGGAGCTGCCAGAGTCAGTGAGCAACTCGGGGCTCGACTCCTGATTTGGAAGGTTTCCTCTTCTACACATGGCCGTTGGGTCACTTGACCTCCTCCGCCCTCTAGCCGTTGGCTGCTTGTGCAGCTCCTCCGCCTAGTGTCGAAATACAGTGTGGGCATCCCGCAAGCCTACAGCACCTGGTATTCCTGGGCGGTCACCCATCCAAGTACTAACCAAGCTCTACGTTGCTTAACTTCGGTGATCAGACGAGAACCGGTGTTTTTAACGTGATTTGGCCGTAGTCTCTACCAAGCAACTAAAAAAACAAACGAACATTTCAATCAAATTTCAAAATATTCCAGGTTTAATGATTTCTTTGAACCAACAATAACCGAGTAATAACATCAGAACTGAAACTGATCCATCCTTACCGGGAACTTTCCCGCGGGATTTCAGAACAATCAATCAGAGACTTGTCAAGTTCTGATTGAATTTATTTGCGCTGGAGTTGGGAAGACTTTCAGGGGCAGGTTGCTAAATGGTTTAACTGACGTGGAATCAATACTGAAAAGTTCAATCTTTTGTGGAGAGTTTCTTACAGGAATTATCTGTTTAACGATTACTCTGAGTGGGATGAACTGGTGCCTCATATTTATCCAAGTAATTTATGGCAACACGAGTTCGTTTCTGAGGATTAGATTTCATGTTGATTCGTATACTAGAGTCATGAATGCATCAGTGATGATAACAAAACCTGCAGCAGTAGCAACGCTTACAAACGACAACAGCAGCAACAACAACAACAACAGCAGCAGTAGCAGCAGCAACATGAGTTCCTTTCTGAAGATTAGATTTCATGTTGATTCGTATACTAGAGTCATGAATGCATCAGTGATGACAACAAAACCTGCAGCAGTAGCAACGCTTACAAACGACAACAGCAGCAACAACAGCAGCAGCAGCAGCAGCAGCAGCAGCAGCAGCAGCAACAACATGAGTTCCATTCTGAGGATTAGATTTCGTGTTGGTTCGTATACTAGAGTCATGAATGCATCAGTGATGACAACAAAACCTGCAGCAGTAGCAACGCTTACAAACGACAACAGCAGCAACAACAACAACAACAGCAGCAGCAGCAACATGAGTTCCTTTCTGAAGATTAGATTTCATGTTGATTCGTATACTAGAGTCATGAATGCATCAGTGATGACAACAAAACCTGCAGCAGTAGCAACGCTTACAAACGACAACAGCAGCAACAACAACAACAGCAGCAGCAGCAGCAGCAGCAGCAACATGAGTTCCTTTCTGAAGATTAGATTTCATGTTGATTCGTATACTAGAGTCATGAATGCATCAGTGATGACAACAAAACCTGCAGCAGTAGCAACGCTTACAAACGACAACAGCAGCAGCAGCAGCAACAACAACAACAACAACAGCAGCAAGCAACAGCAACAACAGCAACACGAGTTCCTTTCTGAGGATTAGATTTCATGTTGATTCATGAACTAGGGTCAGCTGGAAGTAAATGACTGCATCAGTGATGACAACAAAACCTGCAGCAATTGCAACAACAACAACAACAGCAACCGCAACAGCAGCAGCAATAGGCAACGCTTACAGACGACAACAGCAGCAGTTGCAACAGCAACAACAACAACAACAACAACAGCAGCAAGCAGCAGCAGCAAGTAGCAGCAGCAGCAAGCAGCAGCAACAGCAACAGCAACAGCAACAGCAACAGCAACAGCAACAGCAACAGCAACAGCAACAGCAACAACAACAACAACAACAACTTCAACCGCAACAGCAGCAGCAGTAGCACCACCACCACCAACACCAGCACCACCATCATCACCACCACTACCAACACCACAACCACCACCACCAGGACTACCACTACCGCCACCGCCGCCGCCGATGACAACAACAACAACTTCAACCGCAACAGCAGCAGCAGTAGCACCACCACCACCACCACCAACACCACCACCACCGCCACCAGGACTACCACTACCGCCACCTCCAATGACAACAACAACAATAACAGTGGCAACAACAACAACGACGACAGCAACAGCGCTAACGACGACGACGATGGCCAGCATTGGATTAGAGCTCGCAGAAACATTCAGAAAAACAATTCTCTGTCTTTATTTGGCGATGTTAGCTGAAGTTTGCAGGATATTGAACTGTTTTCATTTTCAAGTCTTTTGTCACTCTGGCGACTAGACAATCAAATTGCATTTTGAAACTGACTCCTTTCCTCAACTGGCTTCTTTGTGAAGAGCTGAGATTTTGTAGTTGTTAGTCATTGAAACCAATGTGCTATTGAGTTATTGATTTTTTGAGTGTTGCAGTCAGTGACGGAAGTGACTGTGTGTTATTGCTTCTGTCGCCGTCGCTGTTACTGTGCCAGCCGCTGTCATTGACGCAGTTGCTTTTATTTTTGTTGTCTTGGCGCTGTAGTTGTCGTTGTTGCTGTTATTGTGCGTGCCTTTTTGTTATTGTTTTTCTTGCTGTAAGTTTTCACAAATGCAGTTCATTGTTGTCGTTGCTGCTTCTGCTACAGTTGTTCTCGCTGTTTCGTGCATCTTAATGAGTTTATACTGCAGATTTTTGTAACAGGTGCTTCTGACACGAATTTTTCTTTTTCAGATGTTCTTTACGACGAAGACACGGCGCTTCAGGCCTTTTTACATAATACGCCAAAGTAAGTGTGACTGATTTATACGTTTTTTTGTTCTTAATGACAACATTAGTGATCATGATGATGATGGCGACGATAACGTGGTTCATGATAACAACTATATATATATGTTGTTATATATATATATATATATAAATGTATAATCCCCATCGTCATCATCATCATCACCACCACCACCACCACCACCACCATCATCATCATCATCGTCGCCGTCGTCATCGTCATCCGCTTCATCATCATCATTGTCATCGTCATTGTCATCGTCACCGCCATCGTCATCATCATCACCATCATCATCATCATCATCATCATCATCACCATCATCATCATCATCATCATCATAGTCGTCGTCGTCATCGTCGTCACTGTCTTCGTCATTGTCATCGTCACCGTCATCACCATCACCATCACCATCATCATCACCATCATAGTCGTCGTCGTCGTCGTCGTCGTCATCAACAACATCGTCGTCATCGTCACTGTCTTCGTCATTGTCATCATCGTCATCATTATCACCTTCATCACCTTCATCATCATCATCATCATCATCATCATCATCATCATCATCATCATCATCATCATCATCATCATCATCATCATCATCATCATCATCATCATAATCAAAAATCTTTATTTTATACATAATAAGAAGATGAAAGACATAATGTCATAAAGTTTTTTTGATGAAATCTTCATTGTTTTATAGTAGATGGCGCGTCAATCACTGCTTGTCACAAACCTGCAGGTTTACCTATTGGTTTTTGCGCTGATTGTTGAAATGCGCTGCAGAGTTTTCACAAAATCTTGCTTCTGCTTTAGCGTGGGAGGCTGCAGAGTAAACACTTTTTCAACAAAAAAATTGTGACTGTAAATTGTCCGCAAGGGTTTTACGAAATGCGAGTATTAACACACTAGAGAGCTTTCCGAATTTCTGATTTACTCATAAAAACTTTCTGATGTTCGAATTTACGTGTTTATTATTGCCATAAGGCTGCCGACTTGGCAAAATTCCAAGCGATCCTGCTTATACCTCTGAAAAGTGCGTCTCTGACGTTAAATTGTAGTAATTTTCTGACTATTTTTCTTCGTCTCTGGCAGATGAGATCTATCACCGACCGTAAGTGAAATGGAAAAAATATGAGCTAAAGAAAAGAAGCGAGGAACTATAATATAGCTCCTCGGGTGAAAGGGAAAAGCTAAAATTGTGCAAATGCCGCGACTTTATGCAGTGATTATTGAACTTAGAACCTAATATGAATTTTCAGAATTGGCCCCCTAGTGGTAAAAATATGAATTATCTTTTGTGTGCACAGTTGATTTTGCTTCACTGCATCGCTACTGGTACGTAAACAAAAACTGATTCATGATTTGATTCTATTTTCTATGAAATTGCAACGAAATTATAAAATCTCATTATTGTTGACAGGTAAGTTGGATCATAAATACGATAATAAGCTTACTTACTCAGATACAGCATACAAATCACTATACCTTGCAGGCAACACGATGATATGATGATGATGATGATGATGATGATGATGATGATGATGATGATGATGATGATGATGATGATGATGATGATGATGATGATGATGATGAAGGTGATGAAGGTGATAATGATGACGATGATGACAATGACGAAGACAGTGACGATGACGACGATGTTGTTGATGACGACGACGACGACGACGACGACTATGATGGTGATGATGATGGTGATGGTGATGGTGATGACGGTGACGATGACAATGACGAAGACAGTGACGACGATGACGACGACGACTATGAT
>JAQGDQ010002061.1:0-16244 GCA_030141605.1 Tubiluchus corallicola
TAGGCAACCTCCTAGGGCCTCACACTCCAGGGGGGCCTCACGCCGAGGTAACATTTTTTTTGCTTTATGCGAACATACTACCTCCTCTCTCGCTCTCTCTCTTTCTCTCTCTCTCTCTCTCTTTCTCTCAATCACTTTCTCTCTCTCTCTCTCTCCTCTCTCTCTCTCTCTCTCTCTCTCTCTCTCTCTCTCTCTCTCTCTCTCTCTCTCTCTCTCTCTCTCTCTCTCTCTGTCTCTCTCTCTCTCCACCAAATTCACTTCGCCTAGGGCCTCCAATTACCTAAGGCCGGCCCTGCTGTTACGCCAGTCAATATTTAGTGTCCAAGCTTCGGTTATCTCACACAACTTGTACTCTTGAGATATATGATTGCTGCACATCAATAATACTTAATGGCTTGGAAATTGACCAGACATCAATCTTGCATTCCAAACACTTTGGAGTCAAGTCTGTACAAAAAGAGTGGACGCTAAGGAGCTTCAAGAACATGCTACTTATCGATAGCGAGCTAGCGAGACATCTGCATGATGTGTTTGGCGATCTTGAGTTTGACCCTAGGATCTTTGAGTCTCCAGTCATAACCCCCAGGACTGCATGAGACATGAGACGTGTAAGGCTTCCACGCTAACTACTGATTGCATGATACATTCTGAGCTGACTGAGTAATACTGTGGTACAAATTGTTCACTGCTATTACTCGTTGTTTTTGCATAATTAACAAAATGAAATTTTATGCCCTGCAATTAATGCTCTTACTTATAGTTACTATTATACATTAATTTAAATGTTACATAACTGTATATGCAATTTTTTAGGTTAGATCACCAAGACTTGAGTTCCGTGAAACAGTTTGACGATGATAATTATTTGAATTTAGAAAATAATTGAAACTAACCACTGTGAAACTAAATCATGATTTATTGCAGTTTAAGTTTGTTAGCTTACTGTAACTTTAAGAGCTTTATTCTGCTGAGTTTTAGTTTCCACATCAAGTGCCGCTCCTAACCATTGATTGTCTTTTTTATCCCAAACTCTATCTGAATTATTGCAATTTCTGTCCACATATTGACGACGAATTATGTCGTAACACACATTCCCTGCAAAACAGGAGTAATCCTGTAAAATACCTTTTTTAAAATCATTTCCTTCACAAAAAGTGCAGTTCGTGCCGTTCTTACCAACAACTAACAACAAACCTGAAACTGTTCGCCTGGTTGTTTGTTTGTCTGTTGTTTAGTCGCAAGTTCTGCTATAGCTTTCTGGGAAAAATATGGCGGAAAAAGCAAATGGTGTGCAGTGTACACTAGGCATAAATTTACTGTTACTCTATAAAACATAAGATGAAGAAAGAAAATACAATCTCTTGACAATTCCGCATCGTGTAAACATTGGTGACAAAAATCCAAAATCTTCAGGCCCATACTTAGTTTACCTTTGTCATCTACTTTCACCTCTTCACACTGACCGCCCTCAACTGGACATTTGAAGAGAGCACCTGGACTCTCTACTGATGACGGTATGTAAGTTGAGTTTGACTTTGGTGCTCCCACCAGTAACCTGTAAAATTAATTTGCATGTTTATTACAACAGCAGCTGGAACAGAGAATTGCGAGTCCAAACAAGATTAGTGACCACTGGGGTGAAATTCGTGCAAATGCAGGTTTTTTCTTATGCAGCTTCGCACTTCAAAAGTTAGGATCCAGCACTGAGGATAAGTGCTACTTAATGTACATGGCTGAGGCAGGATCGGAATCTACCTCATTATTGAGCAAAATCCCCTGACATGCGGCACACTGAATTGGCCAACAGAGTTGCCTGACTGAATGTAAATATCCCGGTACAAGAGAAGCAGCCAAAGTAGTGTAGCAGATCACCCACACATAGTTTTTCTGTTGATTGCCCATTCTTTTGTTAACCAGGTTCTGCACTGTTTAACTTGTGTAATACAAACTGTGACCGCTCAACTGTTCTCTTGCCTTAGAATGTGTATTGAGTTTAAAATGCCTGTTTTAATAAGTTACAGCAACTGTTTTAGTTGAACATGCCACTACGGCACTTTAGATCAAAGTGCCATCTACATTTAACTGTTGAAGTTAATCGACCATTATGCAGTTATTTACCTTCAGAAACTGGACCAAAGTTAAACCATTAGCTACACTACGATAACGTTGATGATGATGATGATGATGATGATGATGATGATGGTGATAACAAGTGTATACCGGGAAATAACAGTGATATCAGTAGCATATGTGACATGTTCAAAGTATTTAACCTGCGCATCTGTGTAAGCAGTCAAGTTATTTACTCTTCCAAATTTGCAAATAATTGTGGATAATTTTAGAAGAGGTTTGAGAATGGCCTGGCAGGTTGTCCCTGGGTAAGACCTAAGAAGATTTAATGAGATCTGGTGATGTCCGATTGTGAGATGAGAAACCAAATCAATATCAAGTGTAGAATTTCACTGAATCGTGCTCCGTTATGTTTAAACTATGGGCGCTGCTCATCAAAATTGGTTTATGTCGTCATCACTGTTGCAGCCATCGCCGACGTCATCAGTATCGTCATTTTTGCCTTCACCATCAGCGTTATCAACCATCACCGTCACATCTACAGCCACTAACTGCGTCTGTTGCCATGACTACAGTCATCTCCATCCAAACTACAAGCTTAGCGTTGTACTACCAATTTTACAAACTTGTATATTGTATAAAAAATCAAATATATAAAAATTTAATGTTAAATTTACCAAGTATCCTGCTGACCTTCAAACAATGCTACTGTATATCCAAAAAAACTTTGTCCCCTGTTAATGGGATCATAGAAAACACTTTCTCTGGCGTCTTCAATATCTAAGTTGAATGCCCGTGCATTTCTAGTCATAATACAGGTTATATACACGATAAAAACCGCCGCTAGGTGGTGTAAAAACTGTTCTTGTATTGACTTCATAATTCACTGTTGGCTCAATTAGTTATCCACATCAAACTAACACAAAACTGTACACGATTGTGAAGAGAGAGTAAAACCATCGACCAGCCAGCCTATCCCACACACGTATTTACAAATGCATGATGAATTTGAGCAAACGTTACAGTTTCAGTAACCAGCTTTCACCGTAGCAACAAATTCCAAAGCGGTTTCAAGCGGTTCCCAGATATCTCCACTGCTTCATTCTACAACAAAAGCCAACAAATGTGTATTATTAGTTACATTCAGAATCGTAGATTTCAGAGTCATTCATTACATCTCGTGTAGCTGTAGATCTGATTAAGTATAACATAGTCACGTCGTAGTTACACCATCTAATAGCTTATAAATGTTTTCCTTGTTTAAAAGACATTATACTGTATATAAGTATGCGAAGGTGTCTGATAGAATAGTTATAGGGTGACTAAACCCGGCTGTTTCTACCAACCATTTCCTTGAGTTGTTTATACTGGGAATGCTCCCGCGAAAGGGAAATACTAACTTGTAACATTTTAGTTACATCCAGGATTCTGCTGATTAGAGCGGGCAGTATGATTCATATGGTTGTTCGTACTCTTCCCGTAGTGAAAATTTAGGTGAAGCATGTAATTTAGTGACACTGTAGTCTGTAAAATATAGAGCAGGTGTGAAATTCACAGACGCTACATATTGTACATTGTAATTATAGAAGTTTGCCAAGAAGGCCTTCTCAGCATAAAATGAGTCTCTTCCTGGGCAACAACAACAACAACAACAACAACAACAACAACAACAACAACGACAACGACGACGATGACAACAACAACAACAACAACAGCAGCAAACAACAACAACGACAACGACAGCAACAACGGCAACGACAATGACAACAACAACAACAGCAACAACAATCTTTGTTTAAAGATAAATTTTAGATAGGTTTTTAGATAAATTAATTAATATAAACTCAAAGAGCTTTTTGTCAAATGTAAATAACAAATCTGAAAAACGTAATAGTGATTACTGTTACTCCACTTTTGCCCTAATTACCAGGCAGGGTAGTAGCAGGTACCGTTATACGTCATTGGTATGAATAGGCTTCAGTATCGAACTCACGACCTCCCAGATGGAAAGCTGATGCGTTGCCACAAGACTATACCATCTAAGCTATTGCTAATCAGCTATCACAGCTGGTTGATTATTTGGTACCCAAAAAGTCCAGTGTAACTGATAATAACTGTCACAGTTGGTTGATTATAATGCTGGCCAAAAAGTGGAGTGCAACTGATAATAACTGTTACAGTTGGTTGATTATAATGCTGGCCAAAAATCCAGTGCAACTGATAATAACTGTCACCGTTGGTTGATTATAATGCTGGCCAAAAAGTGGAGTGCAACTGATAATAACTGTCACAGTTGGTTGATTATAATGCTGGCCAAAAATCCAGTGCAACTGATAATAACTGTCACCGTTGGTTGATTATAATGCTGGCCAAAAATCCAGTGCAACTGATAATAACTGTCACAGTTAGCTGATTGTATTGCTGGCCAAGAAATATCTGTGCAACTGACGATAACTTGTCACTATTGGCTGATTATAGTACCAGAAAAAATCCCTTTGGTGATGCCCACCTTTAACTCGGTGCAGGTTTAGCTTAAACTTCAAACACTTTGAATACATCCAGAATAGGCCTTTTCACAGTATCGTTGTGCGCACGCGCAGCTGCTGTGGGTCAGAGATTAAGTGTACCACAGCAACGCGTCTTAACTACAACCGTCACGTGACGTGTGCGTAAAGCAAAACCGTTTGTCGCATCAGTTCAGTAACTTCAGATGTTTTACGTGGACCTTACTTGATTATGCATTAGTCTGTGCGAGGAGTGATTTACTAGCAGGATCTTGCTTGGGAACAATAAAAAATAAACTAGGTATGGTTCTAGCTTGCTATTAATTCTTTTACTATTACAGTAGCATGGGCTTCGAGGCGTTATCAAGTGTACACAAATGCGTTGTCTGGTACAAGTGTACCTTTGAACTCTGTATGATCATCGTCAATTGCTGGAATTGTGAAATAGCTTATCACAGTTAAACATGGACATGACCACAAGACCTCAATACACAATTTTCTCCAAGGCGAGCGATAACCTAACCTCCACAACGGTTAGTAAAACGAAACTGACAACATTTAGTGATATATAATTTGAAGTCTGAATCAGACAAGACCTAACAGATGTATTTATGATTCATTCGTGACTACTGATAAAAAGTTCGGATAAAAAAGGTAAAAAAATAACTTCGTTGAAGACACATGTATTTGCGTTGAGTCTGGGTGCTTTATTTTAGACTGTTTCTTACTGATCAATACTGTACTGTTACTATTTTCTTACTGTTTCTTACTTAATAAATAATAAATAATAAATTTTAACTAAAACTACAACTATTTCTAGTTTCCTGTGACATAAAATGGTTTAAATAACGTTATTACAAAGCAAATTAAGCAGCAAACATTTTATGATGTTACTGACTTTCTGGAGTGCTTCTCAAGGTCACAGTTACAAAGTCGTCGAAGTACGTGAGAATTAGCAGATGATGCAGCTGTCTATCAGTGTTTACCTGCCTGTCATAGCTATATAACGACTTACCAGCCAACCTGGCGCCAGTACGCCAAGTTTGCAGACACTAAGACTCCTGATTGTTATCGATATTACATTTAGTGTTACAGTTAAAGATTTATGGTTTAAATTCATGCCCAGATGGCAGCTTACGATTGTGCAAAACTGTCTAGCCTTTATCGTTACAGACCTAAACTGTCCAAAAATTTGGTGAAAAGAATCGTGGCGTATGCAAGAAATGGGGTGAGTATGGTTTTCTTAATTTCATTATTCGCCACAAGCAAGCTGTCAGGCATTATGCATGCGTAAAAGTAAGTGAGCTCAAGTGTTTTTAGTCGGTGATAGTGACAATTTTAACAAGGGTTTAGGAGGCAGACGATTTTGCTAGCTAGACTATGGCTGCACAGTGCCTGGCCACACGGGACCTATCGCATGATTAACTACTAATTAGAGATCACTTGTGTGACAGAATATTGTGATCACAACCTGGCGAGACTCAGGTCATTTCAACCAAATCTGGGTTCCAAATAAGCCTTTTCACAGTTCCATCAATTGACGATGAAAGTTTATGTACACTTGATAACGCTTCACAGCTGATGCTATTGTAATAGTAACAGTTTTAACAGCTAGCTAGAACCTTACCTAGTTCATTTCTTCGTGTTCTCAAGCAAGATTCTGCTAGTAAATTACTCTACGCATAGACAAATGTATAATTAAGTAAAGTCCACGTAAAACAACTGAAGTTACTAAACTGATGCGACAGACGGCTTTGTATTACCCACATGTCACGCAATGGTTGTAGTTAAAACGCGTTGCTATGGTACACGTTTCCTACAGCAACTGCGCGTGCGCACAACGAAATTGTAAAAAGGCTTATTGCGGAGAACTCTGCGCGAAATAACATTAACTTTGACGGGTCCCTGACAATCAGTAATGTTGAAACATACTACGTAGTTATGATAATTTTTGTTACTCGCTTGCGAAGTAAGTTACTTACTACGATTGTTTCAGAGAAGTTGTAAGCGTTTGGACCAGTTACTTGATGTAGGTTGCGGAACAGGTCACGTGACGAGACAATTTTCTCCTTATTTTAAAGTAATACAAGGTAAACAGGAAACAATTTAGTGATGTACGTGCAAATGTATCTTTTACTTTATCCAATTTAAGTATTTTTTCTTCTTGTTTCTTTTTTATTTGTATAATTTTCCTTCCTTGCACAATCTCTTGTCTCCTTCTTTCTTTATTTTTGCTTTCCTTTTTTGTTTTTCTTTATTTCTTTCCTTCTTTCCTTCCTTCCTTCCTTGATCCTTCTTCGCTTCCTTCCCTCTTTTCTCTGTTTCCTCCTTCCTTTCTTTCCTTCGTTCTTTTTCTTCCTTTCTTTCGTTTTTTCATTATTTCCTTTTTCTTCCCTTTCTGCCTTCTTTTGTTCTTTCTGCTTCCTCTCTTTTCTTCTGCCATTTTTCCTTTATTCTTGGTCTTTCTTCTGTTTTTTGGCATAAGCGTCTCATACACCTTTGGAGCCCACCTCATTGAAGTCCATCCTCATTGAAGACCACCCTAATTGAAGCCCACCCTCATTGAAGTCCACTCTCATTGAAGTCCACCCTCATTGAAGCCCACCCTAATTGAAGCCTACCCTCATTGAAGTCCATCCTCATTGAAGTCCATCCTCATTGAAGTCCACCCTCATTGAAGTCCATCCTCATTGAAGTCCATCCTCATTGAAGTCCATCCTCATTGAAGTCCATCCTCATTGAAGACCACCCTAATTGAAGCCCACCCTCATTAAAGTCCATCCTCATTGAAGTCCATCCTCATTGAAGTCCATCCTCATTGAAGTCCACCCTCATTGAAGTCCATCCTCATTGAAGTCCATCCTCATTGAAGTCCATCCTCATTGAAGTCCATCCTCGAAGCACCCTTCCATAGCCCACCCTCATTGAAGTCCACCCTCATTGAAGTCCATCCTCACTGAAGTCCATCCTCATTGAAGTCCATCCTCATTGAAGTCCATCCTCATTGAAGCCCACCCTCATTGAAGTCCATCCTCATTGAAGTCCATCCTCATTGAAGTCCACCCTCATTGAAGTCCATCCTCATTGAAGTCCATCCTCATTGAAGTCCATCCTCATTGAAGTCCACCCTCATTGAAGCCCATCCTCATTGAAGTCCACCCTCATTGAATTCCACCCTCATTGAAGTCCATCCTCATTGAAGTCCACTCTCACTGAAATCCACCCTTTTTGAAGCCCACCCTCATTGAAGTCCACCCTTTTTGAAGGCCACCCTCTTTGTGGTTGCAGGAATTGACGCGAGTGAAACACAAATACAAGTTGCGCGGAAGTCCGAGACCAACCATCACATCCGGTACAAGGTTGGAAAGGCAGAATCCCTTTCTGAGGCCGAAAGAACTGTGGACCTTGTCAACTGTTCACAAGCACTCCACTTCTTCGACATTAAAAAGTTTTTTGCGGAAGTGGATCGGGTACTGAAGCCAGGTGGAGCCTTAAGCATATCCGCCTACATCTTACCTAAGTTAATACATGCCACACCTGGCCTGGGAGAGCAGCTCCAGACAGCATTGACCCAGGTGATGTATTTTTTCATCCAACTCACCGTTATCATTTTAAAGCACAAGAAAACCCCTCATAAACATAAAGCTTAAAAAATTCGTTTTGAAGTTTTATATCGCTTACATACTGTCTTTTTGCGTGTAGGACTTCAATCGGCAGTCACGCTGTATAAACATGTAAATTTAAACTCCCGCGATGACCGTTAGACGCAGCCATTTTCACGACAGGTCATTCGTAGCGCTCAAGTCACTAACTAAATAAAATTTAAAATTACTGTATCTTGTCAATAAGATTAAAAAAAGTTTTTGGTTACTGAGTGGTGTGACATTTTACCAACTGGTGAAAACATTTTAAATAATTAATAATTTTCTTTTCTAGTTACATAAGTCTTTCTAGTAGGTAAGTGTAAATCTAAGTAATATAGATTTGCCCGGAAAGTCTTAGAGACATAATTTAACATTGTCTTTTCTTCCCTTGATTTACGTTTAGTACATGACGTCATGTAATGGCGACTTCGGAACAGTATTGCGGGAGATTTAAAATCAAAACAAGCTAAAATTCCTTTCTGTGAGAGTAAGATATACGCATAAAATTGTTATAAAGTAATATAATTTTTTAGGGCGATTTTTCTGAAACCTACTTCAGGTACCCCTTTTCTTGTCCTTTAATGCTTTTTGGTGTTACTTCGCAACAAGTAATGCTAACCAGTCAATCAGCGTCTGAAGCCAGGTGCATTCCATAATACTGCATTGCATAGTATGTTCTCATGCAAAATTGTTTGTTGATACTTGGTGAAATGTGTTTGGTCACTTGTTCTGCATTCTTATAAAATAATTACGTATTATGGATTAGTAATATGACTTTTGTCATAAATGTAGGTATGTGCTTATTTGTGTGTGCGTGCGTGCATATATGTGTGCACGGATGTGTCTGCATGTATAAATAAAGCTAATATTCAATGTTAGTGTTTAATAACAAATGGTTATTTGTTTATTTACAAGATTTTGTTTTAGTAACACACCACAAGAAGTTATTGTTAAAAGTTCAAAAGTCAAAGTCAGTTAAAAAGCAACTACGTAGTGAAAGGGTTAATGCATGCTGTACTTAATTTAGTTTTATACTGATCATGGCTTCGAAAAACACTGGGGTTGGATGAAGACGTGGGTGGATGAGCAGTACAGCGGACTCACCTTACCGTACGAGGAGGTATCTATTTACAGGTAAAAGGCAAATGACATGCCGTATTTATTTTAACTTTCATCTTTTAATACAAGCACGTCGGCTAAATGATGTTTTCTGTACATTTTCCAAAGTCAATCACGTGAGTGGACATATTTGCTGTACATCACAAATACATTGACTAGGTGACGTCTTTTTGTGTATTTTCGAACTACAAATGTTTCGGTTAAACATACTTTTGCACATTTTCGAACTAGAAATGTGCGGGTTTGATAATATTTTTCACACATTTTCTAGTAAATGAAGTTGCGTTGGTTAAACGACGGTTTTTGTGCAAATTACATATGCCTGGGACGTATGATGATATTTTGTACACGCTCAAACTACAAATCCTTGGGCTAGATATGTTTTCTGCCCATATTCGAGCCACAAATCAATTGGTTAAATGATGTTTTCTGCCCATATTCGAGCCACAAATCCATGGGTTAGAAGATGTTTTAGCACATATTCGAACTACAAAAGTGGCTGGTGGATAGCAGTGGGATGCACACTAATTTTACAAGTACCATATGTAACGAAGTGATACAATTCTGCCAGCTCTGCTCAGTCACTGAATGAAAATTTGTTATTGTGAACTTTTCTAACCTTTGTATAATGTTACTGTTTTGTGAAAAGTAGAAAATATTGGAGTATGAAGTGTTTTAATTCTGCTATCGACTATTACAATTGTCTTCATTTGTACTGTTGAAAGTCGCTAAAAGGCGTTAGTGTTAACCTTGTCTGTTAAATGATAAATGTCTGTTTAACTTGTTCTTTAGGCTTGATTGTTGAAATTTTATTTAGCACAGCTTTGCTTTACACAATAGAAGCACAATTCTGCAATTGTGTTCTATAATTGTGCCACTGAAGCAAAAAACTGAGTTCTTACCGTGTTCAGACTAGCAAGTTTTCTGTTGCAAGTTTTCTCTCTGAAGGCAAAGTGTGAATTACTTTGCGAGTTACTGTCGGCAAGTTATTGCAAACTTACTGATAGTTGCTGCGAGTTGATTTACAGCGAGTTACTATCTAGTGTGAACACCTCCGCGAGTTACTCTCGATATTTCTCACAGTGAATAGAGAAGAAGTGAGTGTCAGCTCTCGCGTACTGTTGGAGAGTAACTCGCAGCAAGTTTTGCTGTCTAGTCTGAACACGCTTGTGAGTTACTCCGAGAGTTTACTTGGAGAGAAAACTCGCTAGTCTGAACAAAACGGTCGTTATGGTTCCTTTCAAATAAGTCGCCTTATTGTCACAAAAGCCCTGAAGCCGCGCAAACCAAGTTTGGTACATTTGTTTGCACGTAATATCTATTTATGCCCGCTGTAATATACTATTCAGTAAATTACGCGGCCAGACTATTTGTCAGATCCCAGTTGCCACCTACTTGGAACACTATGAAATCATACCTAACTCTAGCCAAGTTTAAGAAAGAATTAATAATGGAAATCATAGACAAATACCAATAACCCAAATAAATTAACTTTTAAAACAGTCCAGTATAATCCCCATACTATAATTCATAACACAGCTAGTGTTCTAACTATAATACTAGTGTAGTGTTACAGTTCAGCTAAATGCAGCGTTGACGGATATTTAACGTTAAGTATTTTGTAGTCAGTCAAATTTCTTTTTTCTCTGTCTCTTAATTTTCCTCTTTTCCTTATCCTGTACTAATCATAATTTTTCCCCGTGTTTACCTACGTTTCGCCTTTTAAGTTTTCCGTCAAACTTGGCTTCAGGGGAACTTGTGACACAATAGCTTGACTTCAGGTGGACTTGTAACACAATAGCTTGGCTTCAGGTGGACTTGTAACACAATACAGTATTCTAACATTCTTTAAATTATGTACATTGTTAAATTGTAAATTTATATTATCTAATACTGTAAGATTGACTCTATTAGGCGTTGTGTGATATTGAATAAACGAATCGTGAATTTTGAAAATACATCTTTGCAGGAACGATGAATCAATTTACGTGTATGAGAGAGATAATCTTCTGCGCATGATCAACATGATCACGAGTATGTTTGCGTACCATCGATATAAAATTGAATATGCAGAAAACATATCTAACCCAAGGATTTGTAGTTTGAACGTACAAAATATCATCATACATCCCACATTTGTAATTTGCACAAAAACCGTCGTTTAACCAACCCAACTTCATTTACTAGAAAATGTGTGAAAAATATTAACCCAAACCCAACATTTCAGTTCGAAATGCAAAAGTACGCTTAACCTAAACATTTGTAGTTCGAAAATACACACAAAAAGACGTCAAACCTAGTCAATGTATTTGTGATGTACAGCAAATATAAAAACCACTCACGTGATTGACTTGGAAAATAAAACATAAAACATCATTTAGCCGACGTGCTTGTATTAAAAGATGAAAGTTAAAATAAATACGGCATGTCATTTGCCTTTTACCTGTAAATAGATACCTCCTCGTACGGTAAGGTGAGTCCGCTGTACTGCTCATCCACCCACGTCTTCATCCAACCCCAGTGTTTTTCGAAGCCATGATCAGTATAAAACTAAATTAAGTACAGCATGCATTAACCCTTTCACTACGTAGTTGCTTTTTAACTGACTTTGACTTTTGAACTTTTAACAATAACTTCTTGTGGTGTGTTACTAAAACAAAATCTTGTAAATAAACAAATAACCATTTGTTATTAAACACTAACATTGAATATTAGCTTTATTTATACATGCACACACATCCGTGCACACATATATGCACGCACGCACACACAAATAAGCACATACCTACATTTATGACAAAAGTCATATTACTAATCCATAATACGTAATTATTTTATAAGAATGCAGAACAAGTGACCAAACACATTTCACCAAGTATCAACAAACAATTTTGCATGAGAACATACTATGCAATGCAGTATTATGGAATGCACCTGGCTTCAGACGCTGATTGGCTGGTTAGCATTACTTGTTGCGAAGTAACACCAAAAAGCATTAAAGGACAAGAAAAGGGGTACCTGAAGTAGGTTTCAGAAAAATCGCCCTAAAAAATTATATTACTTTATAGCAATTTTATGCGTATATCTTACTCTCACAGAAAGGAATTTTAGCTTGTTTTGATTTTAAATCTCCCGCAATACTGTTCCGAAGTCGCCATTACATGACGTCATGCACCAAACGTAAATGAAGGGAAGAGAAACAATGTTAAATTATGCCTGAAAAGACGTTCTGTGCAAATCTATATTACTTAGATTTTCGCTTACCTACTGCAAAGACTTATGTAACTAGAAAAGAAAATTATTAATTATTTAAAATGTTTTCACCAGTTGGTAAAATGTCGCTCCACTCACTAAAATGTCGCTCTACTCACTAACCAAAAACGTATTTTTAACCTTATTGACAAGATATAGTAATTTTAAATTGTATTTAGTTAGTGACTTTAGCGCTATGCATGCTCTGATTATTTTTTCAAACTTTACAAAATGTTACCTAAACTTGTTTCAAATGACCTGTCGTGAAAATGGCTGCGTCCAACGGTCATCGCGGGAGTTTAAATTTACATGTTTTATACAGCGTCACTGCTGATTGAAGTTCTGCATGCAAAAAGGCAGTATGTAAGTGATATAAAATTTCGAAACGAATTTTTTAAGCTTTATGTTTATGAAGGGTTTTCTTGTGCTTTAAAATGATAACGGTGAGTTGGATGAAAAAATACATCACCTGGGTCAATTCTGTCTGGAGCTGCTCTCCCAGGCCAGGCGTGGCATGTATTAACTTAGGTAAGATGTAGGCGGATATGCTTAAGGCTCCACCTGGCTTCAGTACCCGATCCACTTCCGCAAAAAACTTTTTAATGTCGAAGAAGTGGAGTGCTTGTGAACAGTTGACAAGGTCCACAGTTCTTTCGGCCTCAGAAAGGGATTCTGCCTTTCCAACCTTGTACCGGATGTGATGGTTGGTCTCGGACTTCCGCGCAACTTGTATTTGTGTTTCACTCGCGTCAATTCCTGCAACCACAAAGAAGGTGGGCTTCAAAAAGGGTGGACTTCAATGAGGGTGGGCTTCAAAAAGGGTGGATTTCAGTGAGAGTGGACTTCAATGAGGATGGACTTCAATGAGGGTGGGCTTCAATGAGGGTGGGCTTCAATGAGGGTGGACTTCAATGAGGATGGACTTCAATGAGGATGGACTTCAATGAGAGTGGGCTTCAATGAGGATGGACTTCAATGAGAGTGGGCTTCAATGAGGATGGACTTCAATGAGAGTGGGCTTCAATGAGGATGGACTTCAATGAGAGTGGGCTTCAATGAGGATGGACTTCAATGAGGGTGGGCTTCAATGAGGATGGACTTCAATGAGGATGGACTTCAATGAGGATGGACTTCAATGAGGGTGGACTTCAATGAGGGTGGACTTCAATGAGGGTGGACTTCAATGAGAGTGGGCTTCAATGAGAGTGGACTTCAATGAGGATGGACTTCAATGAGGGTGGGCTTCAATGAGAGTGGACTTCAATGAGGATGGACTTCAATGAGAGTGGGCTTCAATGAGGGTGGGCTTCAATGAGGGTGGGCTTCAATGAGGATGGACTTCAATGAGGATGGACTTCAATGAGGATGGGCTTCAATGAGGGTGGGCTTCAATGAGGACGGACTTCAATGAGGGTGGGCTTCAATGAGGGTGGGCTTCAATGAGGATGGACTTCAATGAGGGTGGGCTTCAATTAGGGTGGGCTTCAATGAGGGTGGACTTCAATGAGAGTGGACTTCAATGAGGGTGGGCTTCAATTAGGGTGAACTTCAATGAGGATGGACTTCAATGAGAGTGGACTTCAATGAGGGTGGGCTTCAATTAGGGTGGGCTTCAATGAGGGTGGGCTTCAATGAGGGTGGGCTTCAATGAGGATGGACTTCAATGAGGATGGACTTCAATGAGGATGGGCTTCAATGAGGGTGGGCTTCAATGAGGACGGACTTCAATGAGGGTGGGCTTCAATGAGGGTGGGCTTCAATGAGGATGGACTTCAATGAGGGTGGGCTTCAATTAGGGTGGGCTTCAATGAGGGTGGACTTCAATGAGAGTGGACTTCAATGAGGGTGGGCTTCAATTAGGGTGAACTTCAATGAGGATGGACTTCAATGAGGTGGACTTCAATGAGGGTGGGCTTCAATTAGGGTGGTCTTCAATGAGGATTGACTTCAATCAGTTGGGCATAAAAGGTGTATCACACCCTTAAGCCAAAAAACATAAAAAGACCAAGAATAAAGGAAAAATGGCAGAAGAAAAAGAGGAAAATTAAGAAAAAAAGAAATTTGATCAACTACAAAATACTTAACGTTAAATATCCGTCAACGCTGTATTTAGATGAACTGTGACATCACACTAGTATTATAGTTAGAACACTAGCTGTGTTATGAATTATAGTATGGGGATTATACTGGACTGTTTTAAAAGTTAATTTATTTGGGTTATTGGTATTTGTCTATGATTTCCATTATTAATTCTTTCTTAAACTTGGCTAGAGTTAGGTATGATTTCATAGTGTTCCAAGTAGGTGGCAACTGGGATCTGACAAATATTCTGGCCGCGTAATTTACTGAATAGTATATTACAGCTGGCATAAATACATATTACGTGTAAACAAATGTGCCAAACTTGGCTTCCGCGGCTTCAGGGTTTTTGTGACAATAAGACGACTTATTTGAAAGGAACCATAACGACCGTTTTGTTCAGACTAGCGAGTTTTCTCTCCAAGTAAACTCTCCGAGTAACTCACAAACATGTTCAGACTAGAGAGCAAAACTTGCTGCGAGTTACTCTCCTTCAGTAAGCGTGAGCTCTCACACACTTCTCTATTCACTGTGAGAAATATCGAGAGTAACTCGCGGAGGCGTTCACACTAGATAGTAACTCGCAGGAAATCAACTCGCTACAATTATAGGAGAGTTTGCAATAACTTGCCGACAGCAACTAGCAAAGTAGTTCACACTTTGCCTTCAGAGAGAAAACTTGCAACAGAAAACTTGCTAGTCTGAACACGGTAAGAACTCAGTTTTTGCTTCAGTGGCACAATTATAGAACACAATTGCAGAATTGTGCTTCTATTGTGTAAAGCAAAGTTGTGCTAAATAAAATTTCAACTATCAAGCCTTAAGAACAAGTTAAACAGACATTTATCATTTATCATTTATCATTTATCATTTAACAGACAAGGTTAACACTAACGCCTTTTAGCGACTTTCAACAGTACAAATGAAGACAATTGTAATAGTCGATAGCAGAATTAAAACACTTCATACTCCAATATTTTCTACTTTTCACAAAACAGTAACATTATACAAAGGTTAGAAAAGTTCACAATAACAAATTTTCATTCAGTGACTGAGCAGAGCTGACAGAATTGTATCACTTCGTTACATATGGGTACTTGCAAAATTAGTGTGCATCCCACTGCTATCCACCAGCCACTTTTGTAGTTCGAATATGTGCTAAAACATCTTCTAACCCATGGATTTGTGGCTCGAATATGGGCAGAAAACATCATTTAACCAATTGATTTGTGGCTCGAATATGGGCAGAAAACATATCTAACCCAAGGATTTGTAGTTTGAACGTGTACAAAATATCATCATACATCCCACGCATTTGTAATTTGCACAAAAACCGTCGTTTAACCAACGCAACTTCATTTACTAGAAAATGTGTGAAAAATATTATCAAACCCGCACATTTCTAGTTCGAAAATGTGCAAAAGTACGTTTAACCGAAACATTTGTAGTTCGAAAATACACAAAAAGACGTCACCTAGTCAATGTATTTGTGATGTACAGCAAATATGTCCACTCACGTGATTGACTTTGGAAAATGTACAGAAAACATCATTTAGCCGACGTGCTTGTATTAAAA
>JAQGDQ010001182.1:0-57061 GCA_030141605.1 Tubiluchus corallicola
ATAATAATAAGAAATAACAAAACAAAACTTACAGTGATAAATAATAATAAGAAATAAGAAAACAAAACTTACGGTAATAAATAATAATAAGAAATAACAAAACAAAACTTACAGTGATAAATAATAATAAGAAATAACAAAACAAAACTTACAATAATAAATAATAAGAAGAAATAAAGGAGATTACATTGAAAGTTAAAACAATTGCAACATTTCTGAAACTATACTAAACTGTGGTAGATGGCAGTTTTATTTAAAACAAAGAAAATACGATTAACCTTACAAATTCTAAGAGGATATTTTTGAAATTAATTTAAGCTCAATAGAATGCTGGCAGAACAAGATTAAAATAAAAAATTACAAAACATCATCCAATGAAGCATTCAAAGCAACTGCAGTTGTTGTGAAAACAGAACAAAATAGAAGTTTTTGATTATTCTGTCAAGCGTGTGAATGTACACTGTATGAAAGGGTTGTTTAATTAAAACAAACGATATAAAATTATGGAATTTCGATACAGAAATTTTTGTACTACAATTAATTCTAACAATCAGTACAGCTAAAAACATAATATTTCGACACTTATAATGGAAATCGTCATCAGATGGTTGTTGAAATAGTATGTCCTTTCAATATACTGTATTTTCCATCTCGCTGTGCCATTTAGACACACTGTTTGCTAGACTTCTATTGAAACTTTGTACAGTAAATTCTACATTGTTGCTTGTATTATCAGCTGCCATTTCACAGAAATAGCGAAACACTACGTAAAAGTAAAGGTAACACAAACAATACCTTGTGACAGAAACAAATGAAAGCAGTGAAACAGTTAGCAAACTTTTTGAGAAAGAAATGTGTCCGGGAAGAGCACTCTCTTTTCTTTCCCACTTCCCACTTGCTATTATTTTACCATTATGTACTCTGAACTTACACAATGGAGCATTTACCTGTTTAACTACACCTGATTAGCTGTACTTTGTACCCGCTTTGTAAACGTTTACATCAGAATGGCTCTACTTTCAGTGGCTTCACCTTGCAACTAGTCAGTTTTGCTTTTGAAGACCTTTTTTGTTTCTGTATAAGAGAATTCAATAGAGTCTACCTCACTAGAGGATTTACACTTCTGGAATAAGTGGAAACAGTCTATTATGTTCTACTGGAAATGTTGATTATTTTGGTGACAGTTTCTAGCTATTGTGCATAGCGTGTTTGACAGAAATGTTTGACAATTTGGTTAATGCATCTATTGCATCTATGAAAAATGCCAGCAACACAGATGCTGGATTATTTTATGGTTTTATAACGTTTCCACTTGGAATTGTGATTGTGATTGTCAACAGCATTGTCGTGGTCACCATTATAAAGTCGCCGCCGTTGCACACAACATTATATTACATTCTGTGTAACTTAGCCGTGTCTAATTTGTTAGTTGGTGTATGGCTTCTTACAGAGACAGTTATTTTTTACTTGATTGATATAACACCAGACCATTTGGTACTTTGTGCATGGCTCTACACGTTTACAAGTTGCTTTATTGGTGCCGCTTCCTATTTTTACGTTGTTGCAACAGTAGAGAGATACATTAGCATCGTTTATCCTCTTCGTTACCACATGCTGTTGACAGATAAAAGAGTGAAACTGGCTCTGGTGACATCTTGGTCATCCATGGTTATTGAAGTCATTTGTTTTGCTGTGATGTACATTTATTCCGTTGAAAATATGTACCGTTGCATTCCATATCAAAGTGGATGGTTCACTGATATCGGATTTTATTTTGTTAGTATCATAACTCCAGTCGTCTTTCTCGGGTTTCTTTATTTTTACATCATGATTTTGAAAACAGCTTGGAGACAAATTCGGGAGATACAAAGTGGCATTTCTACTTTCCACAATGAATTAAAGCATGTGTCGGAGTTCCATGCAAAATTTAAACTTGTCAAAACCCTCGGTATAGCTGTGTGTTTGTTTTACTTTTGTTATGTACCATACATACTCTGTTCTGTTATAATATTTAAGTATGGCACTACTTCATTTATTAACGAGAATAATGCTTTCTGGTTTATGCTGCCTGCATATTTCAATTCCTTTGCAAATGTATTTGTTTATGTAACAAGAATGAAGGATTTTAGAAACTGTGTGAAGAAGCTGTTCTGTACTGGTCAATGATTCTTACTGAAAATTTTATTTGAATAGTGTAGTTAACACTGCGTAATTGTGTTCTGTTGTATATCGCAAAGTGTATGATTTTCAAAAAATGTTTTTTGTGACTAATATGTTTTTGTGTAAGTATTAAATTTTGATAATTATTCTGTGAACTGAATGAGGTTCCGGATTTGGGGATCTGCCGTGTGCATATCATCAAAACATGTTACTCACCCACAGATTTAGATGAAGGTCCTAGAAAGATTGCTAGAACAATATTTCGAACGTGTAACGTTCAAGGGCGCCATGCTCTTGGGCTACAACTGTTGGCAAGTTGCCAACATGTATTTTCAATGGCTTTTTGCGAGTATTTACATCTATATTTTTACCGCTAAAAGAAACCTAAAATAGGTTTTTTGTTTTTTCTGATAGCAGTAATAGAGGCTTTCCAGTTGCCGTCAAAAATATAAGTAAATCTAATAATTTCACCCGGACATTATTTGTAATACGATAGCCATTGTTACATGAAAATTTACATGTCACCTTCTGCTGTACACTTCTACAGTATGTATCTACATGGCAGCATGCCAGGCCAACAGCCAGATCAAACCACAAACTATGATTTCTTTACCAAGACGTTGGTAATTCAAAGATTGTTTGTTAACATTTAAAAACCTATCAGTTTAACAATAACACGAAAAGGATGCTATAGGTTATGTTATTCCCCTAATCCGCACGTTGTATTAACAGAACTCATAGCGGTATCTAGGCTGACGTAGCTGAATCATTGATAAATTAAAGCATTCAATTAAGAGAAGTTTGGCAGACAAAAACTCAGTCAAAGGTCTAGTCATTGTGCCGTGATCATTAACTATAATGATAATGATTTTTATTAAATTTTAAAAAGTAGACGGGTGAGGTAAATAAAGAGTTTATATACTGTACCTGTTTAACACTAAGTAAAATTTAGATGAAAAAATAATACGGCTTTGACGTGTGGTGGCTATGTACCCGTAAACTTTTCCTGAAGTTAGTGCTACTGTAATTCGCACTATTACAGTTACAAGTGTAGCCTATGCATGGCTAATTATTTTAATAATGATAGAAGTTTCTTAAATATTTTGAAAGCCTTTTATGAATAAAAGATTATCGACAAGAATACTGTATACCGTTTCATTTTCAATAATGTGTAGGATGCTGCTACTTGTTAAAAGACCTTGTTGATGCTGTTTTGTCCGATTTGAACATTTACAGATTACGTAGAGGTTGCCACTGTTTTGCTATTTGCACACAAATTCACTACACGGAGTATACGTAACGAAAATTATTGCAAAAACTTCACACGCAGTCATAATAACCAAGTAGCAGAAAGCAGTAGCTTGCCCAACAACATGGCGCCCATTGTTACGTCACTTTTCGCGCGAGCCTCGCATTCTCTCACTCTGAGGACCAAAGACGGGCAGTTATCACTTTCTCGTTTATTCGCAACTGTACATATCTGCACCCGCAAAATCCGCGGATTGACTGAAAACTGAATATGCACTTCTCCGCATTGTCCGCAAAAGTGTGGGCAACAACTATCATCGCTATGTGTGCCCTATAACCGTTTTCTGTATCAAGGTAGGAGTTATAATAGCGAATCGATAACATATATTACTAGCTAGACCCTAATTGTGCTTGTAAGCCCTGAACGATAACTCACACCACACTATGTACATAGTACATCACTCAACCATATCATGACATATCAACCCTTAGTCTCGAGTAAAAAATTATAATAATTGTGAGCAATGTTTTGCATCTATGAATTTACAAGTAAAATATTGGAAAGTAGCAAAAAAATCTAGAGGTAATGAGAACACTTAAAGTAGTGATGAAAGGCGTATATTGTGGCAAGAAACCGTTTAATGCACAAGCGAATTTCTGACGAACTGAAATTGGGTAAAATTTTTGTGCAAACACGTGAAAATTTACCTTACGTAAGTAGCTTTTGCTGCTGCAATTTCACTTACAATTCGCAATTTTAGGCGTTCAAAATCCGCATTCCGCACATTTGCAAATGCGCATAATTAATGCGGATTCTGCAACCGCTTGACAGCAAATCTGCTAGACGCTCATCTCTGCTGAGGACCACCATCTAATCTATGTACTCTCCTTATTCTTGAATTGAATATTGAACATCACTGTCGACATCTAGTGTTGGCTGCTAGAACTAGATAACCACTATTACAGTAGTTCTTGGACTGAATATTGAACATCACTGTCGACATCTAGTGTTGGCTGCAAGAGTTAGATAACCACTATTGCAGTAGTTCTTGAACTGAATATTGAACATCGCTGTCGACATCTAATGTTGGCTGCTAGAACTAGATAAGCACTATTGCAGTAGTTCTTCCACTGAATATTGAACATCACTGTCGACATCTAATGTTGGCTGCAAGAACTAGATAACCACTATTGCAGTAGTTCTTGGTTTGAATATTGAACGTCACTGTCGACATCTAGTGTTGGCTGCAAGAACTAGATAACCACTATTGCAGTAGTTCTTCCACTGAATATTGAACATCACTGTCGACATCTAATGTTGGCTGCAAGAACTAGATAACCACTATTGCAGTAGTTCTTAGTTTGAATATTGAATGTCACTGTTGACATCTAGTGTTGGCTGCAAGAACTAGATAACCACTATTGCAGTAGTTCTTGGACTGAATATTGAACATCACTGTCGACATCTAGTGTTGGCTGCAAGAACTAGATAACCACTATTGCAGTAGTTCTTGGACTGAATATTGAACGTCACTGTCGACATCTAGTGTTGGCTGCAAGAACTAGATAACCACTATTGCAGTAGTTCTTGAACTGAATATTGAACATCACTGTCGACATCTAGTGTTGGCTACAAGAACTACATAACCACTATTGCAGTAGTTCTTGGACTGAATATTGAACGTCACTGTCGACATCTAGTGTTGGCTGCAAGAACTAGATAACCACTATTGCAGTAGTTCTTGAACTGAATATTGAACATCACTGTCGACATCTAGTGTTGGCTACAAGAACTACATAACCACTATTGCAGTAGTTCTTGGACTGAATATTGAACGTCACTGTCGACATCTAGTGTTGGCTGCAAGAACTAGATAACCACTATTGCAGTAGTTCTTGGACTGAATAGTGAACGTCACTGTCGACATCTAGTGTTGGCTGCAAGAACTAGATAACCACTATTGCAGTAAGAGAAAATATTCCACATCCAACATATTCTGTTAATACTTTAAACTGAACACTGTTTTTGTTTGTTTGTTTTTTCTTGCTCTGCTTACTGATTGGTATATGTTAGTTGTTAGATTCCTAAGATTTTAATATCTGTTTCTTTATCAACATGAATATTTATGTGCAACTACTGTTTGTTACAGTACATAGATGAATTTGTCCAGTCTGAGCAGTTATCTCGACGTTTGTGTCACTTCTGTGTGAAGAAATTAGTACAGCTAGCTAATGAAGCCCCTTGTCCATCACCGAAGATACAGAGTCCTCTGGTGACAGGAAATGCAAATGGGTAATTTAATTTTTTTTTCAATTGAATTTCTATATGTTTTTTAAATTATTACTTACAGGATAATAATGAAAATTTCACCAGCTTGAAAAGGTTTTTATCTATTATTTGTCATCATAAAAGGTTTATGTGATGTCTAAAATTATTCCTGAATGAAATTTTTTGTTTAAAGTGTTTCAGGAGGACCGGAATCGCTCTCTGTTGCTGCTGGAGGTCTTTGGTCTGAATATAACTGTTGTTCGTATCATCGGAGTCTTGTGTTGGGACTCGGCTGCATTGTTCAATGTATCACTCTTTGTTGTACGTCGGCTCTCATCTGGCACAACCTAGGTAATGTATCGTCTAGCAGAAACACAAACCACAAAACACAATGTATCGTCTAGCAGAACCTGGGTAACGTGTCATTTAGCAGAACCTAGGTAACATGTCATCTAGCAGAACCTAGGTAACGCATCATCTAGCAGAAACTAGGCAATGTATCATCTAGCAGAACCTGGGTAACGTGTCATTTTATCAGAACCTGGGTAACATGTCATCTAGCAGAAGCTAGGTAACATGTCATCTAGCAGAACCTGGGTAACATGTCATCTAGCAGAACCTAGGTAACATGTCATCTAGCAGAACCTAGGTAACGTATCATCTAGCAGAACCTAGGTAACGTATCATCTAGCAGAACCTAGGTAACATGTCATCTAGCAGAACCTGGTAACGTATCATCTAGCAGAACCTAGGTAACATGTCATCTAGCAGAACCTAGGTAACATGTCATCTAGCAGAACCTAGGTAACGTATCATCTAGCAGAACCTAGGTAACATGTCATCTAGCAGAACCTGGTAACATGTCATCTAGCAGAACCTAGGTAACATGTCATCTAGCAGAACCTGGGTAACGTGTCATTTAGCAGAACCTAGGTAACGTATCATCTAGCAGAACCAACACACAAACCATTCATCTAGCAGAACCTAGGTAACATGTCATCTAGCAGAACCTAGGTAACGTATCATCTAGCAGAACCTAGGTAACGTATCATCTAGCAGAACCTAGGTAACATGTCATCTAGCAGAACCTGGGTAACGTGTCATTTAGCAGAACCTAGGTAACGTATCATCTAGCAGAACCTAGGTAACATGTCATCTAGCAGAAGCTAGGTAACGTATCATCTAGCAGAACCTGGGTAACGTATCATCTAGCAGAACCTAGGTAACATGTCATCTAGCAGAACCTGGGTAATGCATCATCTAGCAGAACCTAGGTAACGCATCATCTAGCAGAACCTAGGTAACGCATCATCTAGCAGAAGCTAGGTAACGCATCATCTAGCAGAACCTAGGTAACGTGTCATCTAGCAGAAGCTAGGTAATGTATCATCTGGCAGAACCTAGGTTATGTATGATCTGGCAGAACTTAGCTAATGTATCTCGGTTGATTCTTTGCAAACAGAAAATTTGGTGTAAGAATAGTTTCAAGATGATTTGACAATTTCACCTCTGCTAAGGTTTTGAAAATTTAAAAAATATGTTTGTGCAACATCATCATTGGAAAAAATGATGTTACTCTGTGGTGGTGTTGGTGAAACAAGTGATGTCAAGATGTGGTGGTGATGGTGAAACAAGTGATGTCACGATATGGTGGTGTTGGTGAACCAAGTGATGTCATGATGGTGTGGTGTTGATGAAACTAGTGATGTCACGATGTGGTGATGTTGGTGAACCAAGTGATGTCACGATGTGGTGGTATTGGTGAAACAAGTGATGTCACGATGTGGTGATGTTGGTGAACCAAGTGATGTCACGATGTGGTGGTATTGGTGAAACAAGTGATGTCACGATGTGGTGATGTTGGTGAACCAAGTGATATCACGATGTGGTGGTGTTGGTGAAACAAGTGATGTCACGATGTGGTGATGTTAGTGAAACATGTGATGTCACGATGTGGTGGTGTTGGTGAAACAAGTGATGTCACGATGTGGTGGTATTGTTGATGAAACAAGTGATGTCACGATATGGTGGTGTAGGGGAATCAAGTGATGTCACGATGTGGTGGTGTTAGTGAAACATGTGATGTCACGATGTGGTGGTGTTGGTGAAACAAGTGATGTCACGATGTGGTGGTATTGTTGATGAAACAAGTGATGTCACGATGTGGTGGTGTAGGGGAATCAAGTGATGTCACGATGTGGTGGTGTTAGTGAAACAAGTGATGTCACGATATGGTGGTGTAGGTGAATCAAGTGATGTCACGATGTGGTGGTACTGTTCATGAAACAAGTGATGTCACACTGTGGTGGTGTAGGTGAATCAAGTGATGTCACAATATAGTGATGTTAGTGGAAATAATTTCTGCTATCTGTATGAAATGATACTTTGCTAACTACTGTAATTTTTTTGGCTAATAGGTGAAGGTCGTACGAGCATCGTATACAGTGGTTCACCGTTAGATATGTTACCTTGTGCCCCCTCTAACTTACCAATGCCACCTATTGGAAATATATTGGAGGTAAGTCATTTTTAACGTAACAAAATAATCGAATGCCGCTGTAGTACATGCACTTTTACAGCTTATGAAGTATTATCTGAGGATGAAACCTATTTAGTGCCTTTGCATGTATAGTGTACATACTTTTCTTAATAAATCCATCTGGTGCGAAATTAAATGGATTTATTAAGCGGCCGGATGTATTTTCCCTGGATATGTTAAGTGGATTCATCAGCGTATAAAATCTGTTTTTGATATTTTGAGGAAAGGTACCTGCTTATACAGGTACTTGTACTTCCTGATATTAAAAAATAGTATAAAATTCTTGTTAAATTAAATGTTGTATTCTAACTTTTTCTGTTTAGGTAAAAGCTCAAATGCAAATGAGCGAGAATGAGATTAGGCAGAGAAGCATAGCGTGTGAGATGCGATGGTCGACCGATAAATGTCAGCAATCAGCTCAAGGTGCGTTTATATATACCTGTATGTTTAGCAGTGGCGTAGCAGGTGCTTGCTGTGGCATGGGGGGGTGGTAACGTCTGGCGCCCCTGCCTTGCTACTCCTCCTAATGTTTAGACAATTCCCACTTCGTGCAATTCAAAAATCTGTTGACTTTCAAATTTAACTAATAATAATAATAATAATAATTTATTTTTTGCCTTCAAAATAACAATCATAGATAGTATATAACAACGATTTACAAAGATTAAAGAAGGGCGGGATGGCGAAAGAGCAAAAGGTCATCTAGTCTGCCATCCCTAAATTGTGAGTCTACTAATTTCAGCATGGCGAGCAAATATTGTTAGAACAAAATAAAGATTTGAATAGAAAAACAGATCAAAATTAAATTAATAGCAAACAATTATGGTAAATAAAATTATGCAAAACAAAGTGAAAACAAAGTTAGTAAAGCAGAGATCTTTGGGCAAAACTAACTAATTAAAACCAAATAGCTGACAAATTAATTTGACTATGCAATAATGACACTAAAAGAAGCAAAGTTGCATGTACCTGTAAGGCCATACTGGTTTTAAACTAAATTAATAGCAAATAACTGTATATTATTACTGCTATTTTAATATGATTATCGACCGAAAATGACTAAAAAATTTAATAATATGACCATTTTATCTATTATATTAATACTTTTCGAACCTGGTTATATTTTTTAAGTTTAAATGTTTAATTTTAGTAGAGATGTGTTGAATCCGGTTCCGCGTCACGAGATCCGGTAATTTTAATGGATCCAGATCTTATTCGAATCCGGCGATATAAATGTTCGTCGGGTTTTGCACTGTTCGTATTTTTATTTTTGTATGCGTAAAACTTCTGATTGTATCTTGTATCGTGTATCGTGATAAACAATTTCACATTTGACTGCCATATGGACCTTGTTGACGGCTTGTAAAAATTCTGTTCAAAGTTTAGTTTAGTGGCAGTTTGAGAGGGTTTTTATTTCCATTTTTCACATTTAGTTAGCGTGCATTAAAACACATCATCTTTTTTAATTTATTATAGTGGAACTTTTTTCATTTATTTCCATTTTTCACATTTAGTTAGCGTGCATTAAACACATCATCTCTTTTAATTTATTATAGTGGATTTTTTTTCATTTTTGTTTTTGATCTTACAAGAATATTTCTACCATTGTTACATATTACAGTATTACAGGAAATATATTATTTTCAAAACAAGCTTTAGTATTGTGCTGTACATTTAAGAATCATTGTCATTTATTTTGTATATTCTATAGGCCACATAATGCAGCGTATTTTGGATGTACTGGAGGCTTTAGACCGGCACTGTTTTGACCGCAGTGATGCTAATAACAGTCTGGATACGTTGTACTCTAAAATTTTTCTTCCAGTAAATGGCGAAACCAATAATGAGGTAACTGATTATAAGTGATGATATAAATGCTTAAGCTTGTGACATTTCATAGAATTCACTTACGGGAAAATCTTATTCCAGGATATCCCAGTATGTAATAGTTTGTCAAAAATAAAGACAGAATATTCTATGATATTTCTGCTTCCGGAAATGAATGCCAGGCACATTTTGCGGAATGTTCCAGAAACACTACTTTTTCTGGGCGTACATGTCTTTTTAGGACGTTTTTCTGGGTCTACATGTTTTTAGGACGTTTTTCTGGGTCTGCATGTCGTTTTAGGACTTTCCAGGCCATGACATTAACATTAAACATTAATGCACAATGACAGCACGTATGTTTAGGTAATTTGTCTTAGTCTAACTTTAAACACTTTGTTTAAAAAACTGATTGATTTTTTGGTCTTTTGATTCAAAATTAGGTATGGAAATCAATTTTTAGTGAATAACAATTATTTCATATGTCTGTTTATATTAAAATTATTTTGGAGGAACTTTCAGAGATCAATGTATAAACGGGGGTTTAGTAATAATGAGTTTCCTAGCAACCATGCATGATTACTAAAGTTTTATTATCACCTTGTATAAATTTGGGTTTAGTAATAATGAGTTTCCTAGCAACCATACATGATTACTAAAGTTTTATTATCACCTTGTATAAACGGGGGTTTAGTAATAATGAGTTTCCTAGCAACCATACATGATTACTAAAGTTTTATTATCACCTTGTATAAGTGGGTGTTTAGTAATAATGAGTTTCCTAGCAACCATACATGATTACTAAAGTTTTATTATCACCTTGTATAAGTGGGTGTTTAGTAATAATGAGTTTCCTAGCAACCATACATGATTACTAAAGTTTTATTATCACCTTGTATAAACGCGGGTTTAGTAATAATGAGTTTCCTAGCAACCATACATGATTACTAAAGTTTTATTATCACCTTGTATAAACGGGGGTTTAGTAATAATGAGTTTCCTAGCAACCATACATGATTACTAAAGTTTTATTATCACCTTGTATAAGTGGGTGTTTAGTAATAATGAGTTTCCTAGCAACCATACATGATTACTAAAGTTTTATTATCACCTTGTATAAACGGGGGTTTAGTAATAATGAGTTTCCTAGCAACCATACATGAATACTAAAGTTTTATTATCACCTTGTATAAGTGGGGGTTTAGCAATAATGAGTTTCCTAGCAACCATACATGATTACTAAAGTTTTATTATCACCTTGTATAAAAGGGGGTTTAGTAATAATGAGTTTCCTAGCAGCCATACATGATTACTAAAGTTTTATTATCACCTTGTATAAAAGGGGGTTTAGTAATAATGAGTTTCCTAGTAACCATACATGATTACTAAAGTTTTATTATCACCTTGTATAAACGCGGGTTTAGTAATAATGAGTTTCCTAGCAACCGTACATGATTACTAAAGTTTTATTATCACCTTGTATAAAAGGGGGTTTAGTAATAATGAGTTTCCTAGCAACCATACATGATTACTAAAGTTTTATTATCACTTTGTATAAAAGGGGGTTTAGTAATAATGAGTTTCCTAGTAACCATACATGATTACTAAAGTTTTATTATCACCTTGTATAAACGGGGGTTTAGTAATAATGAGTTTCCTAGCAACCATACATGATTACTAAAGTTTTATTATCACCTTGTATAAAAGGGGGTTTAGTAATAATGAGTTTCCTAGCAACCATACATGATTACTAAAGTTTTATTATCACCTTGTATAAATGGGGGTCTAGTAATAATGAGTTTCCTAGCAACCATACATGATTACTAAAGTTTTATTATCGCCTTGTATAAACGGGGGTTTAGTAATAATAAGTTTCCTAGCAACCGTACATGATTACTAAAGTTTTATTATCACCTTGTATAAGAGGGGGTTTAGTAATAATGAGTTTCCTAGCAACCATACATGATTACTAAAGTTTTATTATCACCTTGTATAAGTGGGTGTTTAGTAATAATGAGTTTCCTAGCAACCATACATGATTACTAAAGTTTTATTATCACCTTGTATAAACGCGGGTTTAGTAATAATGAGTTTCCTAGCAACCATACATGATTACTAAAGTTTTATTATCACCTTGTATAAACGGGAGTTTAGTAATAATGAGTTTCCTAGCAACCGTACATGATTACTAAAGTTTTATTATCACCTTGTATAAATGGGGGTCTAGTAATAATGAGTTTCCTAGCAACCATACATGATTACTAAAGTTTTATTATCACCTTGTATAAACGGGAGTTTAGTAATAATGAGTTTCCTAGCAACCTTTCATGATTACTAAAGTTTTATTATCACCTTGTATAAACGGGAGTTTAGTAATAATGAGTTTCCTAGTAACCATACATGATTACTAAAGTTTTATTATCACCTTGTATAAACGGGAGTTTAGTAATAATGAGTTTCCTAGCAACCATACATGATTACTAAAGTTTTATTATCACCTTGTATAAACGGGAGTTTAGTAATAATGAGTTTCCTAGCAACCGTACATGATTACTAAAGTTTTATTATCACCTTGTATAAATGGGGGTTTGGTAATAATGAGTTTCCTAGCAACCATACATGATTACTAAAGTTTTATTATCACCTTGTATAAATGGGGGTTTGGTAATAATGAGTTTCCTAGCAACCGTACATGATTACTAAAGTTTTATTATCACCTTGTATAAATGGGGGTCTAGTAATAATGAGTTTCCTAGCAACCTTTCATGATTACTAAAGTTTTATTATCACCTTGTATAAACGGGAGTTTAGTAATAATGAGTTTCCTAGCAACCTTTCATGATTACTAAAGTTTTATTATCACCTTGTATAAACGGGAGTTTAGTAATAATGAGTTTCCTAGCAACCATACATGATTACTAAAGTTTTATTATCACCTTGTATAAACGGGAGTTTAGTAATAATGAGTTTCCTAGCAACCGTACATGATTACTAAAGTTTTATTATCACCTTGTATAAACGGGAGTTTAGTAATAATGAGTTTCCTAGCAACCGTACATGATTACTAAAGTTTTATTATCACCTTGTATAAATGGGGGTTTAGTAATAATGAGTTTCCTAGTAACCATTCATGATTACTAAAGTTTTATTATCACCTTGTATAAACGGGAGTTTAGTAATAATGAGTTTCCTAGCAACCATACATGATTACTAAAGTTTTATTATCACCTTGTATAAACGGGAGTTTAGTAATAATGAGTTTCCTAGCAACCGTACATGATTACTAAAGTTTTATTATCACCTTGTATAAATGGGGGTCTAGTAATAATGAGTTTCCTAGCAACCGTACATGATTACTAAAGTTTTATTATCACCTTGTATAAATGGGGGTTTAGTAATAATGAGTTTCCTAGCATACATGATTACTAAAGTTTTATTATCACCTTGGCAGGGACATAATAAAATCATCTTACTACCGAGAATTACGTTATAAAAAGAATCGTATTACCAGGATTGGACTGTATAAATTTTGCTATACTAAGATAAATTGATTTGAACTTGGTTTCTCTATGTTAGCCTCATGTTGGTGACAACCCGGTTGTCCTGCACTTGTGTGAATGGGCCGTATCAACTAGAAGAAGCGGTGATCATCGAGCAATAGTTGTTGCTAAACTGTTGGAGAAACGACAAAATGAACTCTTGCCAGACGTACGTAAACCACACTTGTAAATAAGCCTTTTCATAGTTTCGTTGTATTCGCGCGCAGTTGCTGGAGGTCAAAGGTTAAGCGTACCACAGCAATGCGTCTTTAACTACAATCGTCACTTGACGTGTGGGTAAAGCAAAGTTGTCTACCGCATAATTTCAGTAACTTCAGTTCTTTTTCGTGGACTTAACTAATTATGCATTAGTCTGTGCATAGAGTGATTTACTGGTACGATCTTGCTTGGGAACAAGAAAGAATGAACTAGGTAAGGTCAGAGTTTCCACTGTCAGGGAAAATCCTAAAAATCCTTGAAAATACAGGCTATCCTGGAAAGTCAGAGAAAAGGGTAATTTGGTCAGGGAAAATGATGAAAATGGGGCGAAAAGTCAGGGAAATTGGAGGGGGTTGCAAAACTGATCACAGTGAATCGATTTTTCCAAACATATTTTTTCATTTCAATAATTCGTGTTTAGATTAAATTTCACCATGACAGGCTTCCAGTTTTGATTTCTGCTCCAAAAATAATGATTGGCTGACACATTATATATCAGTATATGTATGCACATCCATGCATGAAAATGTTTTAATATGTATACTGATAATGCAATTTCTGTTTATCGTAGTCATGGAAAATCAATATTTGGTCAGGGAAATGACATGGAGAAGTCAGGAAAATTCCTTTTAAAATTCTGTGGGAACCCTGTAAGGTTCTAGCTGTTAGAACTGTTACTATTACAATAGTATGGCTCAACAAGGTGTTGTCAAGTGTACACAAATGTGTTGTCTGCTACACTTACCATTTGGCCTCAAAATATTAAAGTATTAAAATAAAGAGATGCTCTATATCTTTCAGAAATGACACTGCAGACAAACTATGTTATATTAAAGAGACAGTCTTAAAACTCTACGAGCAATGGTTATCTCATTTAAACAGAATTTTTGAAGTGGAAACTTATTTAGGCAATGTAGGGAATCTTAAAGGTAGAAAGGCATTGATAAAATTTAAAACTAGCGTTCATCGTTTGGCGATCGAAACTAGTAGATATGTAAGATCACCTATTCCACGTGAAAATCGAGTTTGCAGTGTCTGCAATGTTGTAGAAGATAAATGCCATTTTTTATTGTACTGCTCAAGACATAGTTCTGCCCTTAACTTGATGTTGAACACAGTTTCTCAGTTTGTTCCTACTTTTAGTGTTTTAACTGAAAATGAAAAACAGTTTTGTTTGATGCAGCCACAAAACACTGTCATACAATGTGCAGTGGAAAAATTTATTCGAAAATGCATGTAATCTATTGTATGAAATGTTTGTTATTGTTTTAATTGGCCTTGCTGACCTGTTCATATTGATCGGCCTTGCTGACCTGTTCATATTGATCGGCCTTGCTGACCTGTTCATATTGATCGGCCTTGCTGACCTGTTCATATTGATCGGCCTTGCTGACCTGTTCATATTGATCGGCCTTGCTGACCTGTTCAATAAACTATCCATCTATATAATTGTATTTGTAAAAACGTAATACAATGGTAGCGTGTACTGTTATGATCGATGTAGTTAACTAAGTTTATTTATGTGTAGTATTTCTGCATTGACATTTGATAATTCGTTCTTTCATTGGCTAGAAAATATCAAATAACAATAATTACTGCAGCACGTCACTCACTGCGGCTGTGTGGTTTTTTTCGTGCTTCAGTCTAATGAAGGTGAGGCCGGAGAAGAAAGGGAAGGCAGTTATTCACATCCCGTGTTTCAGAACCTTTTGCTTCATTTCCTAGACACACAAGCGCCTGTTCAAGGTATAATTCTCTACACACTCAAGCAGGAATGTTACCGAAACTGAGATTACAAACCGAAACCGAAATTTATGAAACATAGGAAACTGATACCGAAAGAGAACCGAACTGAGATCATTTTTGCAAAACCAACTATTACCAAAACTGAATCAACATCTGAAATAAATAAAATACTTTCTTTTTGCATGTATTTGCTCTGATACAAGCTTGATAAAGTAGCTAGGCAAAAAATCTTAATCAAAAAAGTAGAACAATGTTTAAAGTTAAAAATCATCAAGCTTTACAAAAATTGACAAATTTTCATTTTGTAAATATTTTGTTGCCTATATTTCATAAAATATAAAATTAAACTTGGTTTTATTCAAGTTACACTTTCATATTTCGATTGATTGTGCCTGGAGACCTTAAAGCTTCACATTCGTCAGCACTGAAGATATGCCATATTGCCGTAAAACGTATGCTACAAATGGTATAAAAAGTTAAATAAACGATATTTACGTTTCATTTGTACTACTTTAACCGAAAATTTTCAACTATTTAACATCTAATAAAGTAAGCTGGATAAATGCTACTACTCGGAATCATGCTACCAAAGGTTCCTCTAGAAAAACTAGCTAATTTTTGACGAAAACAAAACTCAACCGAAAGCGCAACTATCGACAAACTAAAACGAAATTTCATTTTAGGTAACATTCCTGCACTCAAGCAGTATTGTTGTTTGTACATTAGGTCTTTGTACTCTTATTACCCTAACAGTTGGGCTTCACAAAAGCATTTTGTGAAAGAATATGAATATATATAAATCAAAAAATTTAACTCAAAACAACTTCGTATAGATAGATATATATATATGTGTGTGTGTGTAGACGTACTAATACATACCAATTAAGCGTCTACTAATTAACACAATTGCAAAATACATTTATATATATATATACGAAGTTGTTTTGAGTTGAATTTTTTCATTTTTATTATCTTTGTTTCCTACAGAAGAAAAGTCATCTTTAGATAGACGAACGCCATTTCCTAACTTAGTGTTGCTATTTTACGAGCTGATCAGACACGACGTGTTCTCTCACGATCAGTACATGTGCACGTTGATTTCTCGTGGTGATTTGACCGCACTGCCCACTGTTGGTGTCAGCATCTTACCGCAGACGCCGTACACGATGGGACCGGAGTCCGTTCGAAGTGTTCAGGTTTGTTTGCTTTTTTACTCTTTGTGTTTTGTCAGATGTTCACTTAATTGTTTACTTGTAAATTAGGACTAATATTGACATACTTAATCTGCTATAATTATAATTACTTACTAGCAAAGGCCCCGCAAAAGATTTTGCGTATAAATACACGTGTGATCAATAATACGCGAACATCCTACATAGTCCGCAAAAATACGCGAACATCCTGCCTACTGTTTGTCTACTTACCTAACGCAAAGACAGTAGCGGCAGCTTTTACTGAATTAAAGTTATAAGGTTATAGGCAGAGTATAATGGATTGACGTCACAACAATGGGTTTGCGTCAGCAGTTTTCTAAGCGAAAATTGCCGAAAATGGAACATGTAATTAACTCGTCGTCACTCCTCTCGGTGGACCTGCCCTAAAGTATAGCCCACATTATCGTGTAGCCCCGCTTTTCCTCTTTCTAAAGAGCCATATATCTCCTTCCGAGAGTCCCACCAGGCGCCGCTAGAACGTTTTTCCCGCAGGCTGTTTGGCCAAAATTTCGAAAAAATCTGTGTCGAAGCTGTAGCGTCGAATCTTATATATATATATTAAGCCCATACCAAGAATATTAATATATAGATAAGTACAGTCACATATGTGCAAATTTGGTTATTTACCTGATCTATTACCTAAGCACTCAGTGTTTTTTCATCCTTCTAGTTTCAATTATAGTAAGTCCTCGCTCAACGATGCTAATGCGTTTCAATAAAACACGACGTTAAGCGAAACGCCGTTAAACGAAGCCAAGATTTCCATAGAAAGTAATGTAGAAGAGCTGGGATACGTTCCAGAGGCAAAAATCACTGCTGCTTAAATCATATAAATTAAACATTGTTTGAGTTTTTCTCATGTTTCTACTGATGAATTTCTTTCTGCTTACCTGAAACCACCTATATATCTTACTTACCTGGTTTCTGCTTCCTTAACATTTAAGTGTAGGCAGGGGTTAAACAATAAACACTACTGTCACTGTAGCCAGAGTCAGAGCCAAGTGCTGGGCAACCTTGGGAATTGTATCTAGTCTGCTTACTATAGCAACAGGTTGCAGGCAAAATTCCTTGCATAAAGTTTGCTCCCAGGTCTCGCTTGATACAAACGGCATTTAGTGGTCAGTCGGGAAGCAAAACCGTATACTGTACTTGTATAATAATGCAGTGTTTATGTTACTAGTGCATTTATAGAAGAGAATAACGCAATACGTACTGTCTTAATGCATCAAATTAGGTAAAAAAAAGTTGTCGTCATTACAGAGAAACAGTGCATCGTTAAGTGGGAAAGGAGTCAAATGTTCAGCGTCGTTAAAACGAAACGTCGCTAAACGTTGAGTCGTTAAGCGAGGATTTATTGTACGTGCCTTATATATAATGCATTTAAATGCACACTAGAACTATATATGTATATTATTCGCATATCTCGCAACATGCAATCAGTAACAAAACAAATAAAGGGAATAACAACACACAAGTTATTCATAAACACATATTAGAAACATATGTACAAGTTATTCAGTCAACAAGGTTAGTAACATTTCTTCCATTTTATCCATTGTAAAACCAGCAATTACATATTCATTAGAATGTTAAGATCAGTAATGTCGATCTAAATCGTAATATAAAATCCAATTCTTTCAAATGTTGCAGTAGACATGAATAGTCTATTTTTACCAAGTATCGACATGCTTGAGTATTTACTCATTATATTCTATGTAACCAAAAACCTTATAACACATTTAAAGGAAAGCAGGATAATTTTTCATATACTGCCTCATTTTCAAGTCTGATAAAAAGTATACACTTTAACACAATTAATACTGCAAAAGTTTGTGATAGTTGAATAATAGATTAAAATCTTAATGAACAATGAGCTCGCCCAACTATTGATGACATCACAAACTAACATAATTTTCAATAGCAAAATATTCTACGATTGTTTTGCACGTGTTTGTGAAAGCAGAAATTGAAGTACTGTGCTACTGTAAGATATTTAATGTGTTGTATTAAAACTAGGCAAGCTTTAAGATAAAAGTTCAAATGTCACATTTATTGCTGTGCTCACTCATGAGCTGTCGAACGTCCGCAGCTTGTCGCAAACTAACACATCTGAACTGAGAGGTACAGCACTTGTGTTTTTGTGCAATGCGTTTGCAAAATGCAGGCTCTAGTGCCCAGTTTTGACCTACAGTTTAAGATTGTGTCCGGTTTTGCTTTAATGCATTTAGAAGATTAGATTTAACCACAATACAGTTTTTAGTGTTTATCAACCTGCTTACCATCGTCTTTATCAACCTGCTTACCATCGTTTTTATCAACCTGCTTACCATCGTCTTTATCAACCTGCTTACCATCGTCTTTATCAACCTGCTTACCATCGTCTTTATCAACCTGCTTACCATCGTCTTTATCAACCTGCTTACCATCGTCTTTATCAACCTGCTTACCATCGTCTTTATCAACCTGCTTACCATCGTCTTTATCAACCTGCTTACCATCGTCTTTATCAACCTGCTTACAATCGTCTTTATCAACCTGCTTACCATCGTCTTTATCAACCTGCTTACCATCGTCTGTATCAACCTGCTTACCATCGTCTGTATCAACCTGCTTACCATCGTCTTTATCAACCTGCTTACCATCGTCTTTATCAACCTGCTTACCATCGCTTTATCAACCTGCTTACAATCGTCTTTATCAACCTGCTTACCATCGTCTTTATCAACCTGCTTACAATCGTCTTTATCAACCTGCTTACAATCGTCTTTATCAACCTGCTTACCATCGTCTTTATCAACCTGCTTACCATCGTCTTTATCAACCTGCTTACCATCCTCTATCAACCTGCTTACCATCCTCTTTATCAACCTGCTTACCATCCTCTTTATCAACCTGCTTACCATCATCTTTATCAACCTGCTTACTATCGTCTTTATCAACCTGCTTACCATCGTCTTTATCAACCTGCTTACCATCGTCTTTATCGACCTGCTTACCATCATCTTTATTAACCTGCTTACCATCATCTTTATCAACCTGCTTACCATCATCTTTATCAACCAGCTTACTATCGTCTTTATCAACCTGCTTATCATCGTCTTTATCAACCTGCTTACCATCGTCTTTATCAACCTGCTTACTATCGTCTTTATCAACCTGCTTACCATCGTCTTTATCGACCTGCTTACCATCATCTTTATTAACCTGCTTACCATTGTCTTTATCAACCTGCTTACCACCGTCTTTATCAACCAGCTTACCATCGTCTTTATCAACCAGCTTACCATCGTCTTTATCAACTTGCTTACCATCATCTTTATCAACCTGCTTATCATCGTCTTTATCAACCTGCTTACCTTCGTCTTTATCAACCTGCTTACCATCGTCTTTATCAACCTGCTTACCATCGTCTTTATCAGCCTGCTTACCATCGTCTTTATCAACCTGCTTACCATCGTCTTTATCAACCTGCTTACCATCGTCTTTATCAACCTGCTTGCCATCGTCTTTATCAGCCTGCTTACCATCATCTTTATCAACCTGCTTACAATCGTCTTTATCAACTTGCTTACCATCGTCTTTATTAACCTGCTTACCATCGTCTTTATCAACCTGCTTACCATCGTCTTTATCAACCTGCTTACCATCGTCCTTATCAACCTGCTTACCATCGTCTTTATCAACCTGCTTGCCACCGTCTTATTTATATTTTGTCTCATCACTTTTGTGATATCAACATTCACATAACAAAATATTCATTCATCAGTTGCAAAGTTCATCTGTGTTTCTGATTTCAGCCACCGGATTCGGAACCGATGCACCACATGGATTTAGATGTCAATTCTAAAATGGATCTCGGCATCGGCATGAAAATGGAAGACGTTAACGATGATTTTAATAGGGCTTTTACGAACTTTATTAAAGACGAAATGCCTCCTAGTGTTGGTCCGTGTAAGTACATTGTTGTTACAGTTGAGATGGTTTTTTTAAATGCTTGGACTATGTCAATATTTACCGCATTTAACAAATAGGGAGTTTAGCACTTTTATATGAGCTGCGGTTATGTAGGGATGTTAAACAATACAAATTTGGAAATACAATAACAATGAGATAACAATAAACTATTTTTTAGATGATACATTATTTAATACTTCAGTGCATTCAGTGCTGTACACTTACATGGCTGCTAGTTATGAAACACAAGTTCATTGGTCATAAAGGGAATTAAAAAATGAACTGCTGCCATATTTGTTTCTTGCTTATAACGGTTTTTTTATGTAGCTTCAGTCAAATCGGAAAAGCCCGACTTTCAACCTAACACCCCGGCTCCGCCTGGTGGTTACGCTGACAAGCAAGTGCAACAGAAGCTGTCGCGACATTACCAGTACACGCTGCACTTTCCGCTGCCTAAAGACGACCTCTACTTGCACGAGGGCAATCAACGTTTAGTTGCTTTGTACGGTGTTGGGAAAACAAGAGATGAAGCGAAACAGATTGTGAAGAAAGTCTCGCATGATATACAGAAGTTGTTCGGGTATTTGTAGTTTTCTGTTGCTTTGTTTACTTGTTTGTGACTTTCTTTGTTGATTGAAACAAACAAGAAGTTTGGTGATGTGTGTCTGTGTGGCATTTGATTTAAAAAATTATTTTTACTTTCCAAATCAGCGCACTACAAGTGCCTGTAAAGAAAATAGCTGTAAAGTGATTCACCTGCTGGTGTGGAAAGTTTCAGAAGTTTCTTGTTTGTCAACAAATAGTACAGTGCTTAAATTTAGGTTGTCTATCTTGTTCGTACTATGATACTGCTTATTTACGATAAAATTTTACACATTATCAATCGGCGCTCTAATATTTTTTTGCAGGAAAAAGAATTCTTTGGATTTGTCTGACGGCTCAGTGAAGATAAAGAAGAGCAAAGATCCGTCGTGTACCTTTGAAAATATTTTCAACAAATTTCAGGTGCAATTCAGTTATTTTATCCATCCTGCCGACTAAAATCAACTCATACTAATACTTATAGTACAACTTAGAACTAGTCCAGTTTCAGCTGCCCCCTCGTTTTTGGAATGTGCTTTTAGACGAGCTCAAAAACTCAAAAAGTATTCCTGTTTTTGTAATGTAAAATTAAAACATTTTTATTCTTAGAATATGTTTAACTTTTCATTTTAATTCGTGTCTGTACAACATAGTAAATTCTGTCTTTTAAATGTTTACGTAAATTTTGTTCTTTAAAATGTGGCTCGTAGATATTTTTTGAATTTTGAATATCCAAAGATCATTTTTATTCGGATTTTAGGTAATAAAATTATTATTATTATTATTATTATTATTATTATTACTATTATTATTATTATTATTATTATTATTATTGTTATTATTATTATTATTATTATTACTATTATTATTACTACTGCTACTGCTGCTGCTGCTGCTGCTGCTGCTGCTGCTGCTGCCGCCGCCGCCGCCGCCGCCGCCGCCGCCACCACCACCACTGCCGCTGCTGCTGCTACTACTACTACTACTACTACTACTACCACTACTACTACTACTACTATTATTATTAAATTTGCTTTGTGCAACTACATGTTTCAGTAACACTGAGAGTAAGAAATAAGAACTTTAGAATAAACTGGAAGTTCGCTCGTCTTAAACTCTCTCAAAACTCAGATATTTTATTTTTCAGACTCTTTCGTACTTTGATCAGCACCAAGTTACAAACAGTTGTGCTTCTCATGTTCTGGAATTGCTGAATTCATTTGCCACTGACGCGAATTACGAATCAAATTATCTTCCGGTCGTGGAGAACATCGGTTTCCTGTTCGACCTGATGGAACACGCACTAAACGTGAACGGTTTGCTAGAATTTTGCAATCAGGTTCGTGAATTTTTTCTCTTCTATCAATTTGGTCAACGTGAAAGTGAGTTTCTATGCATTAGTCAAACAAAGATTGTACTTTTTTATAGACTTAAACATAGATGTGCTAGACAAAGTTCTGCTTTTTGTTTTTGCTATATAATAGATTTTCCACAGCCCAATTACAGGTTGCATCTTCAGTGTTGTTGTTGTTGTTGTTGTTGTTGTTGGTATCCTTCTGTCTCGGAAGACAATGGAGTGTGCACCAAGAGAGTCAGTTATTAATCACATTGATGGAGCTGCAGCGTCGACTGTGGCTGAGCAGTGCGATCCTTGAACGTCTCCAGGGCGCACGCCTGGGCAAGGGGTATGGAGATCCTGAGCTGCCCAGATAACAGGAACCCCTTCTCTTCCTCCCTGGTGTAGTCTAAAGGAAAGCGGAGTGTTACGTTTGGCACCAGGTTGGCTGCAGGAGCTGCCGGAGTCAGTGAGCATGCTGCACTGGTTCGTCTTCGGGGCTCCACTCCTGATTTGGAAGGTTTACTCCTCTACACATGGCCGTTGGATCACTTGAGCTCCTCCGCCTAGTGTCGAGATACAGTGTGGGCATCTTCAGTGTAAACAATAAGTAACAAAAACGTATCCGTATCCACATCGGGATCCTACATAAACGCCACTTAATCTAGCAGAAAAGTGACCTCCCTATGACTGCTGATGCATATGCCTTAACGATCATTATATTGACGATGAAGAAGCAGATAAATAAATAATAAATTAGCTAATGTTGTAAGCCGTCAATGTTAATACTAACCACTGTTAATATACAGGTCGTATTCCAAATCTTTCTCATTTTTAAGATGGGAACCGCCAAATTTCTTTCTATAGAAAAACCACAGACTTTCTGTGTTATTTTTTGAGTTGCATGTATATTTTACCTTCAAATGGCCTGTCACTTTAATTGGTTACATATTGTGTACTTTAGTTAAGTACCTAATAGTCACCAACCTCTGGTCAGTTGGACAGCCATGCAAAGCAATTAGCTGAATTTATTTATTTATTATTTATTAAATATATCCACAATGATCATTACAGCATTGTACATAAAATTATTTAATACTATATTTATTATTATGTTCACAAGATGCCAAGTCGCAAATGACCCGTGGGGTACTCAAGAAGTAATTACTTGTTTAGAGTACCCCAAATGAATGTGGACTGAGTGTAATAGAAAAGAGCACTAAAGGAGTAGAAAGAAAGGTTAATAGAGAATAGAAAGAAAGAGAAAGATGTGATGGTATCTGTATGAAGTAACATGAACTATAGAAATGAAAAAATTGACATAGACAGCAACGCAATGGATTCCGACAGGGACAGCAGTGTAATTAATCAAATTGATTTATTCTGTATAATTAGAAAAGATTTCACTTTTGAAATTTCTTTTGAAGTTATTTATAGATAATGTACTAAGTACTATGTACTATATTAAATGCTATACTGTATGTATGTACTATATTAAATGCTATACTGTATGTGTTGTACATGTATTTCAGTTGTTGAAAATGATACCTGCAGTTTCGGGTCAGTTGGACAGCCGTGCAAAGCAGTTAGCTAAACAGTATCCGACGTCGTTATGTCTGCATTGCGTCGCAGTGTTTCGCAAGTACCATGCTTGGCTTCTTGTCCAGGACCAAGAGCAAATACTTATCACGTTTGAAGCGTAAGTCTCTTGTTTATCTATGTAAAGTGTGTTGTAGGTATTACTGAGTAAAGCGAGTCGAAAGCTTTTTTATATAGACATATAAAGGTAACGTACATAATCAGAATTTCTGTTACTCATCTAAGAGACATAGCAGCTCGTCTTTTCGACAAAACTGCCGAAATTGCGCATCCTTGCTGAATTTCAACTTGCATCAAACCAAATTTTCATGCACATAAAAGAACTTATAAAATCATTAATTTCTATTTCTTTTTATTGAACATTTGTTGTTAAGTTATTTAAAGCTTTAAATATTGAAATTCTTTAGGGAAAAATATTCATTTCTTATGAATTAGGCCTCCGTGTACTGTACATTTACCATTAGTGATCGTTTGGCATAGTCGTCAATCATGAAAACCATAACCAAGGTTACCAAAACAACCAAAGTTAAGCAATGACTAGCCTGGCTGGTAAACGAATGGATATCCACTGAATTTAATACTCATTGTAGGCCATTTTGTTTGCCACACTTCTCTTGGGAGGATACATACAGCCCCATCGAACCTCCCACGTTAACTAAGCCCACCATCCAAGACCTAGCTTTCATAGTCCTGTGTTTGCATGGCTTTATTTGTATGGTAATTCTTCTACAAGTGACTGGTATGTTTATGTTTTCTAGGTTAATTAATGTTGTCCATTACGTGTCAAATCCGCTAGACTGTACTTCAGCTGAAAGATGCATTCTTGCTTATGTCTATGACTTATATACATCTCAGGGCGTTGTCAAGGTAACATGTTTTTGTATACATCTCGGGGCGTTGTCCAGGTAACGTGTTTTTGTATACATCTCGGGGCGTTGTCAAGGTAACGTGTTTTTGTATACATCTCAGGGCGTTTTCAAGGTAACGTGTTTTTGTATGTACAGACTTGTTTGTTTCCCTGGCATAAGTTTACAGAGTGCAAGTTTGATTGTGGTGTGAATCTGATCTGTTTATTTACATTTTAGTTCTTTTGTGACTTGAATTGTCAATCAGTTTTGCTCTTTTGTAATGAGTTCCATTGGCGGCTCATGTAGGTACTGTGGAATTGCAGCATGCCCTATTTTCACTCAGGATTGTTGATAATAGTATAATCTCTTTTTTCTTTAGTTCTTTCTTCATACTTGTACAGTCCAGAACACGTGAGGGTAGTACTGTTAGCTTCACTGTCACAGTTCAAGAAACTCAGCGTTTGGCTGCTGTGCGCATGCGGTCATAAGACATAAGATAACACACTGTACTTTAGGTAGAAAGAGTACTGTCGCTCACTGCAGTACATGTTGTCAGTTGTCACGTGCTTGAAAGCCGCGTATCGGTATATTCTTGAACTGTGCAATTTAGGCTGTTCGTAAGCAAACAATATCTTTCATTTAGGATTTTATCAAGTTTAGGTATACATTTTTGTATGTTTGGTTACAATTACAATTACAAATTACAACGTTAAAATTACATATCTTTGTTTCGCTTTACACAGTATTAAAACAACGGCTAAAATTTTTCTGAAGCAGCACCCCCGCTAATTTTAGCTACGAACTGCCACTGATTAGTTAATTTGTTTCTAAGCTTTTTCCCCGTCTTTCAAAAATCCATTAATTGTTTGAAATAATTAGTCTGATTTTTGATTAGCTTTTTTAATTTTCCAGGCTCGTTGGGGTGAATTGGTCAGTGCTGGAATGACCAAAGTGAAACAAAGTCTATTGGCCAGTATCACTCCTTCTGATTCAAACTTGCATTGTGAGTGGACAGTTCTAGAAGACTTTCTTTCCAACCCCAATCCCAGGTAAATACATTTTTAAGCGCTTTTGTCAACTAGGCTGAGACGATTAACCATTTGACCGATCGCTAACTAGTGTAATCGTTTAGAAAATCACTAACTGTTTAACCATTATCTAGCCAAGTCTTTTACTTATCCATGTTAATGAAACCTTGTATCTTTTCTCAGTTGGCGTACACAGTTAGCAATGTTTCGCTTATATGAAATTGTACTGTTTACAACATTGTTTCAATTAATCTGGTTGTCTAAGAAGCATCTAAATCGTAAATTGCAAAAAAATTTTCACTTGTGTATGTTACAAAGATGCCGCCATGTTGGACATTCTCGTTGGTGCATGCTAGATTTGAACCACACCATTTACTCATGCAAGTCATGTGTAGTCGATATTTTCTTATATGTATGACGTCATCGGAAAAGGTTAAACATTTAACCGAACGCAATTAATAATGGATAAATGGTTAGTTAAAAAACCCAACCATCTCAACTCTATTGCCAACCCCATCCCCAGGTACATGCCGAGTTTTTGTTTATTGGATGCCAAAAGATGTAGTGTATTCACTATGAAAACTGATCAGTGATAAAAACCATCAACTTGTGAATTTCTAAAAACTGAACGTCAAATATATTCAATATGTTGTAATCACTTCTTATTTTATGTTACTAGGAACCGACCCGATCCAGAGATGGTAAGAGCTTTAAAAGAGCGACCTGGAATCAGATACAGCTTTGTCTGCAGTGCTCTACTTAGCATTTGTAGTTGTCAGGATTCTGATAGGTAGGCGGGGGGTCAGTGGCATAGCGTGGGGGTGTGGATGATAATACTTAATTATCTATATGTGTGTTTGTTTTGACTGACAGTACAGTCCGCAATCATAAAGATATTTCCAGAATTTCCAGAAATATTTCCACACGCTTGTGGGATGACTCAAGCCGAAATTGAAAATACTTGTTTAAAGGTGTCCGGGACTGTTCCCAAAAGAATCATTCTAGAACTGATTTTCCTAGTTATCCCCAGCTTCCCGTGCTAATTCATTTCCTTTTTAATTTCAGATTAAATGACATCTCTGTACTGTGTGCTGAGCTGACAGCGTGCTGTAGTTGTCTGAGTTCTGAATGGTTAGGCGTGCTAAAAGCTCTCTGCTGTTCATCTGACAATGCTTGCGGGTTCCACGATCTTCTCATCAAAATTGAGGTGTGTACCACTCTATATAAACTGCATACCGAATTATTACATCATTACTACCTTAAAGTCTTATCATCACAAGACTTTCTCGTTCAAGAAGTGTGTGTCTAATTACCAGTAAAAAAATTTCCGGCTTCGTAAAATGTGTATAGGTTTGTGTCCAAAAATGGCCTCGGCAGATGGAATCTCATTTTTATGATAAAGATCAACTCTAACGATGTGCTAATAAGTATCATTATTTTATTGAACATTATTGATATGTTAAAAAGTGTCACCATTTTACTGAGTCGTGATGATATGCTAAAAAAGTCACCATTTTACTGAGTCGTGATGATATGCTAAAAATGTCACCATTTTACTGAGTCGTGATGATATGCTAAAAATGTCACCATTTTACTGAGTCGTGATGATATGCTAAAAAAGTCACCATTTTACTGAGTCGTGATGATATGCTAAAAATGTCACCATTTTACTGAGTCGTGATGATATGCTAAAAATGTCACCATTTTACTGAGTCGTGATGATATGCTAAAAATGTCACCATTTTACTGAGTCGTGATGATATGCTAAAAATGTCACCATTTTACTGAGTAGTAATGATATGCTAAAAAAGTGTCACCATTGTACTGAGTAGTAATGATATGCTAAAAAAGTCACCATTGTACTGAGTAGTAATGATATGCTAAAAAAGTCACCATTTTACTGAATAGTAATGATATGTTAAAAAGTGTCACCATTGTACTGAGTAGTAATGATATGTTAAAAAGTGTCACCATTGTACTGAGTAGTAATGATATGCTAAAAAAGTCACCATTTTACTGAGTAGTAATGATATGTTAAAAAGTGTCACCATTTTACTGAGTAGTAATGATATGTTAAAAAGTGTCACCATTGTACTGAGTAGTAATGATATGCTAAAAAAGTCACCATTTTACTGAGTAGTAATGATATGTTAAAAAGTGTCACCATTGTACTGAGTAGTAATGATATGTTAAAAAGTGTCACCATTGTACTGAGTCGTGATGATATGTTAAAAAGTGTCACCATTGTACTGAGTAGTAATGATATGCTAAAAAAGTCACCATTGTACTGAGTAGTAATGATATGTTAAAAAGTGTCACTATTTTACTGAGTCGTAATGTTGTAGAAAAACTATCATTTTATTGCATTATTACTGCTGATTTTTGTTATATCATAACAGAAGTTTTTTGTGCAGGCAGTAAGAATTTCATAAACTAGTGAGAGCATGAAACAGCTAAACACTTTTAAACAGAATTTATTGCCACGTGTTTTTCAGGTGGCCGACATGTCAATACACGATGCCTTGGCGGTTTTTACCTCCATTCTTGTAGCTCGACATTGTTTGTCATTGGAAGACATTGTTTTTCACGTGGCTATGCCGTCGCTACTGGCAACGAGTAAGTTCTTCATTACGCAAGCATTTATACTGAATAAATAACTAGGTTTTAAGCCATTTATTAATTAGTCTAAGCTATGTTTGTGACATCTGTAGATTGCTGTTTTTATTCTTTAACTATTAACTTTAATTTTCTGAATTCTATATTAAACAAACTGGTTATTTTTCTGTAGATGTTATGATTAATTGATTTTGCCATGTTTAAGGAGCTGACCTGTTAAATTTAAAACAAAATCTGAAAATTTAACATTTTTCTTGTTTCAAGCCAATTTTAATACTGGCACATAAAAACATTTATAGTTAAAAACTACACAAATTGATTAAAACTTTATTAAAAACTTTTCCATTAAAAAGTTAAAAGTTAAAATCATGCCAAACAGCATTAGCTACTCGAAACATTTGGCGTTTTAACTTTTTTACAGAAAAGTTTTTAATGAAGTTTTGTTTTTTTAACTATGAAATTAAAATAAACCAATTTAAACTTTTACATTCAAAAGTTAAAGTTAACATAACTAGTGCTTTAATTGATGTATCAATTTCTTTACTGATCTGTTTATTCATTACCTATTTGGCTTTTGTAAATACATAATTAGTGCATAAGTTACTGTATCAATTTCTTTACTGGTCTGTTTATTCATTGCCTATTTGGCTTCTGTTAACTACTTAATTAGTGCATAATGGGTTCTGCCCATACAAACTGGTTGTAAGTTTGTAAATTTACCACTGATGACGACAGCAGCAGCAGCAAGCCGAAATGTTTGGCATTACTTTAACTTTTAACTTTTTAATGTAAAACTTTTAATAAAATTGTTCATAAATAATTAAAACAATGTTCGAAGTTTGCTACTTAGTCAGACTTAACCGAGATTTCTGTCAAATTTATTTTATAAAATATAGCAGCCCAATCACACTAGTAATTACAAATCTATACAATTGTGAAGTTTCCTAGATCGGTATGCAGTTTATATAGAGTGGTACACACCTCAATTTTGATGAGAAGATCGTGGAACCCGCAAGCATTGTCAGATGAACAGCAGAGAGCTTTTAGCACGCCTAACCATTCAGAACTCAGACAACTACAGCACGCTGTCAGCTCAGCACACAGTACAGAGATGTCATTTAATCTGAAATTAAAAAGGAAATGAATTAGCACGGGAAGCTGGGGATAACTAGGAAAATCAGTTCTAGAATGATTCTTTTGGGAACAGTCCCGGACACCATTAAACAAGTATTTTCAATTTCGGCTTGAGTCATCCCACAAGCGTGTGGAAATATTTCTGGAAATTCTGGAAATATCTTTATGATTGCGGACTGTACTGTCAGTCAAAACAAACACACATATAGATAATTAAGTATTATCATCCACACCCCCACGCTATGCCACTGACCCCCCGCCTACCTATCAGAATCCTGACAACTACAAATGCTAAGTAGAGCACTGCAGACAAAGCTGTATCTGATTCCAGGTCGCTCTTTTAAAGCTCTTACCATCTCTGGATCGGGTCGGTTCCTAGTAACATAAAATAAGAAGTGATTACAACATATTGAATATATTTGACGTTCAGTTTTTAGAAATTCACAAGTTGATGGTTTTTATCACTGATCAGTTTTCATAGTGAATACACTACATCTTTTGGCATCCAATAAACAAAAACTCGGCATGTACCTGGGGATGGGGTTGGCAATAGAGTTGAGATGGTTGGGTTTTTTAACTAACCATTTATCCATTATTAATTGCGTTCGGTTAAATGTTTAACCTTTTCCGATGACGTCATACATATAAGAAAATATCGACTACACATGACTTGCATGAGTAAATGGTGTGGTTCAAATCTAGCATGCACCAACGAGAATGTCCAACATGGCGGCATCTTTGTAACATACACAAGTGAAAATTTTTTTGCAATTTACGATTTAGATGCTTCTTAGACAACCAGATTAATTGAAACAATGTTGTAAACAGTACAATTTCATATAAGCGAAACATTGCTAACTGTGTACGCCAACTGAGAAAAGATACAAGGTTTCATTAACATGGATAAGTAAAAGACTTGGCTAGATAATGGTTAAACAGTTAGTGATTTTCTAAACGATTACACTAGTTAGCGATCGGTCAAATGGTTAATCGTCTCAGCCTAGTTGACAAAAGCGCTTAAAAATGTATTTACCTGGGATTGGGGTTGGAAAGAAAGTCTTCTAGAACTGTCCACTCACAATGCAAGTTTGAATCAGAAGGAGTGATACTGGCCAATAGACTTTGTTTCACTTTGGTCATTCCAGCACTGACCAATTCACCCCAACGAGCCTGGAAAATTAAAAAAGCTAATCAAAAATCAGACTAATTATTTCAAACAATTAATGGATTTTTGAAAGACGGGGAAAAAGCTTAGAAACAAATTAACTAATCAGTGGCAGTTCGTAGCTAAAATTAGCGGGGGTGCTGCTTCAGAAAAATTTTAGCCGTTGTTTTAATACTGTGTAAAGCGAAACAAAGATATGTAATTTTAACGTTGTAATTTGTAATTGTAATTGTAACCAAACATACAAAAATGTATACCTAAACTTGATAAAATCCTAAATGAAAGATATTGTTTGCTTACGAACAGCCTAAATTGCACAGTTCAAGAATATACCGATACGCGGCTTTCAAGCACGTGACAACTGACAACATGTACTGCAGTGAGCGACAGTACTCTTTCTACCTAAAGTACAGTGTGTTATCTTATGTCTTATGACCGCATGCGCACAGCAGCCAAACGCTGAGTTTCTTGAACTGTGACAGTGAAGCTAACAGTACTACCCTCACGTGTTCTGGACTGTACAAGTATGAAGAAAGAACTAAAGAAAAAAGAGATTATACTATTATCAACAATCCTGAGTGAAAATAGGGCATGCTGCAATTCCACAGTACCTACATGAGCCGCCAATGGAACTCATTACAAAAGAGCAAAACTGATTGACAATTCAAGTCACAAAAGAACTAAAATGTAAATAAACAGATCAGATTCACACCACAATCAAACTTGCACTCTGTAAACTTATGCCAGGGAAACAAACAAGTCTGTACATACAAAAACACGTTACCTTGAAAACGCCCTGAGATGTATACAAAAACACGTTACCTTGAAAACGCCCTGAGATGTATACAAAAACACGTTACCTTGACAACGCCCCGAGATGTATACAAAAACACGTTACCTTGACAACGCCCTGAGATGTATATAAGTCATAGACATAAGCAAGAATGCATCTTTCAGCTGAAGTACAGTCTAGCGGATTCGACACGTAATGGACAACATTAATTAACCTGGAAAACATAAACATACCAGTCACTTGTAGAAGAATTACCATACAAATAAAGCCATGCAAACACAGGACTATGAAAGCTAGGTCTTGGATGGTGGGCTTAGTTAACGTGGGAGGTTCGATGGGGCTGTATGTATCCTCCCAAGAGAAGTGTGGCAAACAAAATGGCCTACAATGAGTATTAAATTCAGTGGATATCCATTCGTTTACCAGCCAGGCTAGTCATTGCTTAACTTTGGTTGTTTTGGTAACCTTGGTTATGGTTTTCATGATTGACGACTATGCCAAACGATCACTAATGGTAAATGTACAGTACACGGAGGCCTAATTCATAAGAAATGAATATTTTTCCCTAAAGAATTTCAATATTTAAAGCTTTAAATAACTTAACAACAAATGTTCAATAAAAAGAAATAGAAATTAATGATTTTATAAGTTCTTTTATGTGCATGAAAATTTGGTTTGATGCAAGTTGAAATTCAGCAAGGATGCGCAATTTCGGCAGTTTTGTCGAAAAGACGAGCTGCTATGTCTCTTAGATGAGTAACAGAAATTCTGATTATGTACGTTACCTTTATATGTCTATATAAAAAAGCTTTCGACTCGCTTTACTCAGTAATACCTACAACACACTTTACATAGATAAACAAGAGACTTACGCTTCAAACGTGATAAGTATTTGCTCTTGGTCCTGGACAAGAAGCCAAGCATGGTACTTGCGAAACACTGCGACGCAATGCAGACATAACGACGTCGGATACTGTTTAGCTAACTGCTTTGCACGGCTGTCCAACTGACCCGAAACTGCAGGTATCATTTTCAACAACTGAAATACATGTGCAACACATACAGTATAGCATTTAGTATAGTACATACATACAGTATAGCATTTAATATAGTACATAGTACTTAGTACATTATCTATAAATAACTTCAAAAGAAATTTCAAAAGTGAAATCTTTTCTAATTATACAGAATAAATCAATTTGATTAATTACACTGCTGTCCCTGTCGGAATCCATTGCGTTGCTGTCTATGTCAATTTTTTCATTTCTATAGTTCATGTTACTTCATACAGATACCATCACATCTTTCTCTTTCTTTCTATTCTCTATTAACCTTTCTTTCTACTCCTTTAGTGCTCTTTTCTATTACACTCAGTCCACATTCATTTGGGGTACTCTAAACAAGTAATTACTTCTTGAGTACCCCACGGGTCATTTGCGACTTGGCATCTTGTGAACATAATAATAAATATAGTATTAAATAATTTTATGTACAATGCTGTAATGATCATTGTGGATATATTTAATAAATAATAAATAAATAAATTCAGCTAATTGCTTTGCATGGCTGTCCAACTGACCAGAGGTTGGTGACTATTAGGTACCTAACTAAAGTACACAATATGTAACCAATTAAAGTGACAGGCCATTTGAAGGTAAAATATACATGCAACTCAAAAAATAACACAGAAAGTCTGTGGTTTTTCTATAGAAAGAAATTTGGCGGTTCCCATCTTAAAAATGAGAAAGATTTGGAATACGACCTGTATATTAACAGTGGTTAGTATTAACATTGACGGCTTACAACATTAGCTAATTTCTTATTTGTTCATCTGCTTCTTCATTGTCAATAAAATGATCGCTAAGGCATATGCATCAGCAGTCATAGGGAGGTCACTTTTCTGCTAGATTAAGTGGCGTTTATGTAGGATCCCGATGTGGATACGGATACGTTTTTGTTACTTATTGTTTACACTGAAGATGCCCACACTGTATCTCGACACTAGGCGGAGGAGCTGCACAAGCAGCCAACGGCTAGAGGGCGGAGGAGCTCAAGTGATCCAACGGCCATGTGTAGAGGAGTAAACCTTCCAAATCAGGAGTGGAGCCCCGAAGACGAACCAGTGCAGCATGCTCACTGACTCCGGCAGCTCCTGCAGCCAACCTGGTGCCAAACGTAACACTCCGCTTTCCTTTAGACTACACCAGGGAGGAAGAGAAGGGGTTCCTGTTATCTGGGCAGCTCAGGATCTCCATACCCCTTGCCCAGGCGTGCGCCCTGGAGACGTTCAAGGATCGCACTGCTCAGCCACAGTCGACGCTGCAGCTCCATCAATGTGATTAATAACTGACTCTCTTGGTGCACACTCCATTGTCTTCCGAGACAGAAGGATACCAACAACAACAACAACAACAACAACAACACTGAAGATGCAACCTGTAATTGGGCTGTGGAAAATCTATTATATAGCAAAAACAAAAAGCAGAACTTTGTCTAGCACATCTATGTTTAAGTCTATAAAAAAGTACAATCTTTGTTTGACTAATGCATAGAAACTCACTTTCACGTTGACCAAATTGATACGATAGAAAAAAATTCACGAACCTGATTGCAAAATTCTAGCAAACCGTTCACGTTTAGTGCGTGTTCCATCAGGTCGAACAGGAAACCGATGTTCTCCACGACCGGAAGATAATTTGATTCGTAATTCGCGTCAGTGGCAAATGAATTCAGCAATTCCAGAACATGAGAAGCACAACTGTTTGTGACTTGATGCTGATCAAAGTACGAAAGAGTCTGAAAAATAAAATATCTGAGTTTTGAGAGAGTTTAAGACGAGCGAACTTCCAGTTTATTCTAAAGTTCTTATTTCTTACTCTCAGTGTTACTGAAACATATACTTGCACAAAGCAAATTTAATAATAATAGTAGTAGTAGTAGTAGTGGTAGTAGTAGTAGTAGTAGTAGCAGCAGCAACAGCAGTAGTGGTGGTGGTGGTGGCGGCGGCGGCGGCGGCAGCGGCGGCGGCAGCAGCAGCAGCAGCAGCAGCAGCAGCAGCAGCAGTAGCAGTAGTAATAATAATAGTAATAATAATAATAATAATAATAACAATAATAATAATAATAATAATAATAATAATAGTAATAATAATAATAATAATAATAATAATAATAATTTTATTACCTAAAATCCGAATAAAAATGATCTTTGGATATTCAAAATTCAAAAAATATCTACGAGCCACATTTTAAAGAACAAAATTTACGTAAACATTTAAAAGACAGAATTTACTATGTTGTACAGACACGAATTAAAATGAAAAGTTAAACATATTCTAAGAATAAAAATGTTTTAATTTTACATTAAAAAAACAGCAATACTTTGGGAGTTTTTGACCTCATCTGAAAGCACATTCCAAAAACGAGGGGGCAGCTGAAACTGGACTAGTTCTAAGTTGTACTATAAGTATTAGTATGAGTTGATTTTAGTCGGCAGGATGGATAAAATAACTGAATTGCACCTGAAATTTGTTGAAAATATTTTCAAAGGTACACGACGGATCTTTGCTCTTCTTTATCTTCACTGAGCCGTCAGACAAATCCAAAGAATTCTTTTTCCTGCAAAAAAATATTAGAGCGCCGATTGATAATGTGTAAAATTTTATCGTAAATAAGCAGTATCATAGTACGAACAAGATAGACAACCTAAATTTAAGCACTGTACTATTTGTTGACAAACAAGAAACTTCTGAAACTTTCCACACCAGCAGGTGAATCACTTTACAGCTATTTTCTTTACAGGCACTTGTAGTGCGCTGATTTGGAAAGTAAAAATAATTTTTTAAATCAAATGCCAAACAGACACACATCATCAAACTTCTTGTTTGTTTCAATCAACAAAGAAAGTCACAAACAAGTAAACAAAGCAACAGAAAACTACAAATACCCGAACAACTTCTGTATATCATGCGAGACTTTCTTCACAATCTGTTTCGCTTCATCTCTTGTTTTCCCAACACCGTACAAAGCAACTAAACGTTGATTGCCCTCGTGCAAGTAGAGGTCGTCTTTAGGCAGCGGAAAGTGCAGCGTGTACTGGTAATGTCGCGACAGCTTCTGTTGCACTTGCTTGTCAGCGTAACCACCAGGCGGAGCCGGGGTGTTAGGTTGAAAGTCGGGCTTTTCCGATTTGACTGAAGCTACATAAAAAAACCGTTATAAGCAAGAAACAAATATGGCAGCAGTTCATTTTTTAATTCCCTTTATGACCAATGAACTTGTGTTTCATAACTAGCAGCCATGTAAGTGTACAGCACTGAATGCACTGAAGTATTAAATAATGTATCATCTAAAAAATAGTTTATTGTTATCTCATTGTTATTGTATTTCCAAATTTGTATTGTTTAACATCCCTACATAACCGCAGCTCATATAAAAGTGCTAAACTCCCTATTTGTTAAATGCGGTAAATATTGACATAGTCCAAGCATTTAAAAAAACCATCTCAACTGTAACAACAATGTACTTACACGGACCAACACTAGGAGGCATTTCGTCTTTAATAAAGTTCGTAAAAGCCCTATTAAAATCATCGTTAACGTCTTCCATTTTCATGCCGATGCCGAGATCCATTTTAGAATTGACATCTAAATCCATGTGGTGCATCGGTTCCGAATCCGGTGGCTGAAATCAGAAACACAGATGAACTTTGCAACTGATGAATGAATATTTTGTTATGTGAATGTTGATATCACAAAAGTGATGAGACAAAATATAAATAAGACGGTGGCAAGCAGGTTGATAAAGACGATGGTAAGCAGGTTGATAAGGACGATGGTAAGCAGGTTGATAAAGACGATGGTAAGCAGGTTGATAAAGACGATGGTAAGCAGGTTAATAAAGACGATGGTAAGCAAGTTGATAAAGACGATTGTAAGCAGGTTGATAAAGATGATGGTAAGCAGGCTGATAAAGACGATGGCAAGCAGGTTGATAAAGACGATGGTAAGCAGGTTGATAAAGACGATGGTAAGCAGGTTGATAAAGACGATGGTAAGCAGGCTGATAAAGACGATGGTAAGCAGGTTGATAAAGACGATGGTAAGCAGGTTGATAAAGACGAAGGTAAGCAGGTTGATAAAGACGATGATAAGCAGGTTGATAAAGATGATGGTAAGCAAGTTGATAAAGACGATGGTAAGCTGGTTGATAAAGACGATGGTAAGCTGGTTGATAAAGACGGTGGTAAGCAGGTTGATAAAGACAATGGTAAGCAGGTTAATAAAGATGATGGTAAGCAGGTCGATAAAGACGATGGTAAGCAGGTTGATAAAGACGATAGTAAGCAGGTTGATAAAGACGATGGTAAGCAGGTTGATAAAGACGATGATAAGCAGGTTGATAAAGACGATAGTAAGCTGGTTGATAAAGATGATGGTAAGCAGGTTGATAAAGATGATGGTAAGCAGGTTAATAAAGATGATGGTAAGCAGGTCGATAAAGACGATGGTAAGCAGGTTGATAAAGACGATGGTAAGCAGGTTGATAAAGAGGATGGTAAGCAGGTTGATAAAGATGATGGTAAGCAGGTTGATAAAGAGGATGGTAAGCAGGTTGATAAAGAGGATGGTAAGCAGGTTGATAGAGGATGGTAAGCAGGTTGATAAAGACGATGGTAAGCAGGTTGATAAAGACGATGGTAAGCAGGTTGATAAAGACGATTGTAAGCAGGTTGATAAAGACGATTGTAAGCAGGTTGATAAAGACGATGGTAAGCAGGTTGATAAAGACGATTGTAAGCAGGTTGATAAAGCGATGGTAAGCAGGTTGATAAAGACGATGGTAAGCAGGTTGATAAAGACGATGGTAAGCAGGTTGATACAGACGATGGTAAGCAGGTTGATACAGACGATGGTAAGCAGGTTGATAAAGACGATGGTAAGCAGGTTGATAAAGACGATTGTAAGCAGGTTGATAAAGACGATGGTAAGCAGGTTGATAAAGACGATGGTAAGCAGGTTGATAAAGACGATGGTAAGCAGGTTGATAAAGACGATGGTAAGCAGGTTGATAAAGACGATGGTAAGCAGGTTGATAAAGACGATGGTAAGCAGGTTGATAAAGACGATGGTAAGCAGGTTGATAAAGACGATGGTAAGCAGGTTGATAAAGACGATAGTAAGCAGGTTGATAAAGACGATGGTAAGCAGGTTGATAAACACTAAAAACTGTATTGTGGTTAAATCTAATCTTCTAAATGCATTAAAGCAAAACCGGACACAATCTTAAACTGTAGGTCAAAACTGGGCACAAGCGCCTGCATTTCAGAAACGCATTGCATAAAAACACAGGTGCTGTACCTCTCAGTTCAGATGTTTTAGTTTGCGACAAGCTGCGGACGTTCGACAGCTCATGAGTGAGCACAGCAATAAATGTGACATTTTTTTTTTTGAGATTTTTATCTTAAAGCTTGCCTAGTTTTAATACAATACATTAAATATCTTACAGTAGCACTGTACTTCAATTTTCGCTTTTGCAAACACGTGCAAAACAATCGTAGAATATTTTGCTATTGAAAATTATGTTAGTTTGTGATGTCATCAATAGTTGGGCGAGCTCATTGTTCATTAAGATTTTAATCTATTATTCAACTATCACAAACTTTTGCAGTATTAATTGTGTTAAAGTGTATACTTTTTATCAGACTTGAAAATGAGGCAGTATATGAAAAATTATCCTGCTTTCCTTTAAATGTGTTATAAGGTTTTTGGTTACATAGAATATAATGAGTAAATACTCAAGCATGTCGATACTTGGTAAAAATAGACTATTCATGTCTACTGCAACATTTGAAAGAATTGGATTTTATATTACGATTTAGATCGACATTACTGATCTTAACATTCTAATGAATATGTAATTGCTGGTTTTACAATGGATAAAATGGAAGAAATGTTACTAACCTTGTTGACTGAATAACTTGTACATATGTTTCTAATATGTGTTTATGAATAACTTGTGTGTTGTTATTTCCTTTATTTGTTTTGTTACTGATTGCATGTTGCGAGATATGTGAATAATATACATATATAGTTCTAGAGTGCATTTAAATGCATTATATATAAGGCACGTACAATAAATCCTCGCTTAACGACTCAACGTTTAGCGACGTTTCGTTTTAACGACGCTGAACATTTGACTCCTTTCCCACTTAACGATGCACTGTTTCTCTGTAATGACGACAACTTTTTTTTACCTAATTTGATGCATTAAGACAGTACGTATTGCGTTATTCTCTTCTAAAAACGCACTAGTAACATAAACAGTGCAATTATTATACAAGTACAGTATACGGTTTTGCTTCCCGACTGACCACTAAATGCCGTTTGTATCAAGCGAGACCTGGGAGCAAACTTTATGCAAGGAATTTTGCCTGCAACCTGTTGCTATAGTAAGCAGACTAGATACAATTCCCAAGGTTGCCCAGCACTTGGCTCTGACTCTGGCTACAGTGACAGTAGTGTTTATTGTTTAACCCCTGCCTACACTTAAATGTTAAGGAAGCAGAAACCAGGTAAGTAAGATATATAGGTGGTTTCAGGTAAGCAGAAAGAAATTCATCAGTAGAAACATGAGAAAAACTCAAACAATGTTTAATTTATATGATTTAAGCAGCAGTGATTTTTGCCTCTGGAACGTATCCCAGCTCTTCTACATTACTTTCTATGGAAATCTTGGCTTCGTTTAACGGCGTTTCGCTTAACGTCGTGTTTTATTGAAACGCATTAGCATCGTTGAGCGAGGACTTACTATAATTGAAACTAGAAGGATGAAAAAACACTGAGTGCTTAGGTAATAGATCAGGTAAATAACCAAATTTGCACATATGTGACTGTACTTATCTATATATTAATATTCTTGGTATGGGCTTAATATATATATATAAGATTCGACGCTACAGCTTCGACACAGATTTTTTCGAAATTTTGGCCAAACAGCCTGCGGGAAAAACGTTCTAGCGGCGCCTGGTGGGACTCTCGGAAGGAGATATATGGCTCTTTAGAAAGAGGAAAAGCGGGGCTACACGATGATGTGGGCTATACTTTAGGGCAGGCCCACCGAGAGGAGTGACGACGAGTTAATTACATGTTCCATTTTCGGCAATTTTCGCTTAGAAAACTGCTGACGCAAACCCATTGTTGTGACGTCAATCCATTATACTCTGCCTATAACCTTATAACTTTAATTCAGTAAAAGCTGCCGCTACTGTCTTTGCGTTAGGTAAGTAGACAAACAGTAGGCAGGATGTTCGCGTATTTTTGCGGACTATGTAGGATGTTCGCGTATTATTGATCACACGTGTATTTATACGCAAAATCTTTTGCGGGGCCTTTGCTAGTAAGTAATTATAATTATAGCAGATTAAGTATGTCAATATTAGTCCTAATTTACAAGTAAACAATTAAGTGAACATCTGACAAAACACAAAGAGTAAAAAAGCAAACAAACCTGAACACTTCGAACGGACTCCGGTCCCATCGTGTACGGCGTCTGCGGTAAGATGCTGACACCAACAGTGGGCAGTGCGGTCAAATCACCACGAGAAATCAACGTGCACATGTACTGATCGTGAGAGAACACGTCGTGTCTGATCAGCTCGTAAAATAGCAACACTAAGTTAGGAAATGGCGTTCGTCTATCTAAAGATGACTTTTCTTCTGTAGGAAACAAAGATAATAAAAATGAAAAAATTCAACTCAAAACAACTTCGTATATATATATATAAATGTATTTTGCAATTGTGTTAATTAGTAGACGCTTAATTGGTATGTATTAGTACGTCTACACACACACACATATATATATATCTATCTATACGAAGTTGTTTTGAGTTAAATTTTTTGATTTATATATATTCATATTCTTTCACAAAATGCTTTTGTGAAGCCCAACTGTTAGGGTAATAAGAGTACAAAGACCTAATGTACAAACAACAATACTGCTTGAGTGCAGGAATGTTACCTAAAATGAAATTTCGTTTTAGTTTGTCGATAGTTGCGCTTTCGGTTGAGTTTTGTTTTCGTCAAAAATTAGCTAGTTTTTCTAGAGGAACCTTTGGTAGCATGATTCCGAGTAGTAGCATTTATCCAGCTTACTTTATTAGATGTTAAATAGTTGAAAATTTTCGGTTAAAGTAGTACAAATGAAACGTAAATATCGTTTATTTAACTTTTTATACCATTTGTAGCATACGTTTTACGGCAATATGGCATATCTTCAGTGCTGACGAATGTGAAGCTTTAAGGTCTCCAGGCACAATCAATCGAAATATGAAAGTGTAACTTGAATAAAACCAAGTTTAATTTTATATTTTATGAAATATAGGCAACAAAATATTTACAAAATGAAAATTTGTCAATTTTTGTAAAGCTTGATGATTTTTAACTTTAAACATTGTTCTACTTTTTTGATTAAGATTTTTTGCCTAGCTACTTTATCAAGCTTGTATCAGAGCAAATACATGCAAAAAGAAAGTATTTTATTTATTTCAGATGTTGATTCAGTTTTGGTAATAGTTGGTTTTGCAAAAATGATCTCAGTTCGGTTCTCTTTCGGTATCAGTTTCCTATGTTTCATAAATTTCGGTTTCGGTTTGTAATCTCAGTTTCGGTAACATTCCTGCTTGAGTGTGTAGAGAATTATACCTTGAACAGGCGCTTGTGTGTCTAGGAAATGAAGCAAAAGGTTCTGAAACACGGGATGTGAATAACTGCCTTCCCTTTCTTCTCCGGCCTCACCTTCATTAGACTGAAGCACGAAAAAAACCACACAGCCGCAGTGAGTGACGTGCTGCAGTAATTATTGTTATTTGATATTTTCTAGCCAATGAAAGAACGAATTATCAAATGTCAATGCAGAAATACTACACATAAATAAACTTAGTTAACTACATCGATCATAACAGTACACGCTACCATTGTATTACGTTTTTACAAATACAATTATATAGATGGATAGTTTATTGAACAGGTCAGCAAGGCCGATCAATATGAACAGGTCAGCAAGGCCGATCAATATGAACAGGTCAGCAAGGCCGATCAATATGAACAGGTCAGCAAGGCCGATCAATATGAACAGGTCAGCAAGGCCGATCAATATGAACAGGTCAGCAAGGTCAATTAAAACAATAACAAACATTTCATACAATAGATTACATGCATTTTCGGATAAATTTTTCCACTGCACATTGTATGACAGTGTTTTGTGGCTGCATCAAACAAAACTGTTTTTCATTTTCAGTTAAAACACTAAAAGTAGGAACAAACTAAGAAACTGTGTTCAACATCAAGTTAAGGGCAGAACTATGTCTTGAGCAGTACAATAAAAAATGGCATTTATCTTCTACAACATTGCAGACACTGCAAACTCGATTTTCACGTGGAATAGGTGATCTTACATATCTACTAGTTTCGATCGCCAAACGATGAACGCTAGTTTTAAATTTTATCAATGCCTTTCTACCTTTAAGATTCCCTACATTGCCTAAATAAGTTTCCACTTCAAAAATTCTGTTTAAATGAGATAACCATTGCTCGTAGAGTTTTAAGACTGTCTCTTTAATATAACATAGTTTGTCTGCAGTGTCATTTCTGAAAGATATAGAGCATCTCTTTATTTTAATACTTTAATATTTTGAGGCCAAATGGTAAGTGTAGCAGACAACACATTTGTGTACACTTGACAACACCTTGTTGAGCCATACTATTGTAATAGTAACAGTTCTAACAGCTAGAACCTTACAGGGTTCCCACAGAATTTTAAAAGGAATTTTCCTGACTTCTCCATGTCATTTCCCTGACCAAATATTGATTTTCCATGACTACGATAAACAGAAATTGCATTATCAGTATACATATTAAAACATTTTCATGCATGGATGTGCATACATATACTGATATATAATGTGTCAGCCAATCATTATTTTTGGAGCAGAAATCAAAACTGGAAGCCTGTCATGGTGAAATTTAATCTAAACACGAATTATTGAAATGAAAAAATATGTTTGGAAAAATCGATTCACTGTGATCAGTTTTGCAACCCCCTCCAATTTCCCTGACTTTTCGACCTATTTTCATCATTTTCCCTGACCAAATTACCCTTTTCTCTGACTTTCCAGGATAGCCTGTATTTTCAAGGATTTTTAGGATTTTCCCTGACAGTGGAAACTCTGACCTTACCTAGTTCATTCTTTCTTGTTCCCAAGCAAGATCGTACCAGTAAATCACTCTATGCACAGACTAATGCATAATTAGTTAAGTCCACGAAAAAGAACTGAAGTTACTGAAATTATGCGGTAGACAACTTTGCTTTACCCACACGTCAAGTGACGATTGTAGTTAAAGACGCATTGCTGTGGTACGCTTAACCTTTGACCTCCAGCAACTGCGCGCGAATACAACGAAACTATGAAAAGGCTTATTTACAAGTGTGGTTTACGTACGTCTGGCAAGAGTTCATTTTGTCGTTTCTCCAACAGTTTAGCAACAACTATTGCTCGATGATCACCGCTTCTTCTAGTTGATACGGCCCATTCACACAAGTGCAGGACAACCGGGTTGTCACCAACATGAGGCTAACATAGAGAAACCAAGTTCAAATCAATTTATCTTAGTATAGCAAAATTTATACAGTCCAATCCTGGTAATACGATTCTTTTTATAACGTAATTCTCGGTAGTAAGATGATTTTATTATGTCCCTGCCAAGGTGATAATAAAACTTTAGTAATCATGTATGCTAGGAAACTCATTATTACTAAACCCCCATTTATACAAGGTGATAATAAAACTTTAGTAATCATGTACGGTTGCTAGGAAACTCATTATTACTAGACCCCCATTTATACAAGGTGATAATAAAACTTTAGTAATCATGTACGGTTGCTAGGAAACTCATTATTACTAAACTCCCGTTTATACAAGGTGATAATAAAACTTTAGTAATCATGTATGGTTGCTAGGAAACTCATTATTACTAAACTCCCGTTTATACAAGGTGATAATAAAACTTTAGTAATCATGAATGGTTACTAGGAAACTCATTATTACTAAACCCCCATTTATACAAGGTGATAATAAAACTTTAGTAATCATGTACGGTTGCTAGGAAACTCATTATTACTAAACTCCCGTTTATACAAGGTGATAATAAAACTTTAGTAATCATGTACGGTTGCTAGGAAACTCATTATTACTAAACTCCCGTTTATACAAGGTGATAATAAAACTTTAGTAATCATGTATGGTTGCTAGGAAACTCATTATTACTAAACTCCCGTTTATACAAGGTGATAATAAAACTTTAGTAATCATGAAAGGTTGCTAGGAAACTCATTATTACTAAACTCCCGTTTATACAAGGTGATAATAAAACTTTAGTAATCATGAAAGGTTGCTAGGAAACTCATTATTACTAGACCCCCATTTATACAAGGTGATAATAAAACTTTAGTAATCATGTACGGTTGCTAGGAAACTCATTATTACCAAACCCCCATTTATACAAGGTGATAATAAAACTTTAGTAATCATGTATGGTTGCTAGGAAACTCATTATTACCAAACCCCCATTTATACAAGGTGATAATAAAACTTTAGTAATCATGTACGGTTGCTAGGAAACTCATTATTACTAAACTCCCGTTTATACAAGGTGATAATAAAACTTTAGTAATCATGTATGGTTGCTAGGAAACTCATTATTACTAAACTCCCGTTTATACAAGGTGATAATAAAACTTTAGTAATCATGTATGGTTACTAGGAAACTCATTATTACTAAACTCCCGTTTATACAAGGTGATAATAAAACTTTAGTAATCATGAAAGGTTGCTAGGAAACTCATTATTACTAAACTCCCGTTTATACAAGGTGATAATAAAACTTTAGTAATCATGTATGGTTGCTAGGAAACTCATTATTACTAGACCCCCATTTATACAAGGTGATAATAAAACTTTAGTAATCATGTACGGTTGCTAGGAAACTCATTATTACTAAACTCCCGTTTATACAAGGTGATAATAAAACTTTAGTAATCATGTATGGTTGCTAGGAAACTCATTATTACTAAACCCGCGTTTATACAAGGTGATAATAAAACTTTAGTAATCATGTATGGTTGCTAGGAAACTCATTATTACTAAACACCCACTTATACAAGGTGATAATAAAACTTTAGTAATCATGTATGGTTGCTAGGAAACTCATTATTACTAAACCCCCTCTTATACAAGGTGATAATAAAACTTTAGTAATCATGTACGGTTGCTAGGAAACTTATTATTACTAAACCCCCGTTTATACAAGGCGATAATAAAACTTTAGTAATCATGTATGGTTGCTAGGAAACTCATTATTACTAGACCCCCATTTATACAAGGTGATAATAAAACTTTAGTAATCATGTATGGTTGCTAGGAAACTCATTATTACTAAACCCCCTTTTATACAAGGTGATAATAAAACTTTAGTAATCATGTATGGTTGCTAGGAAACTCATTATTACTAAACCCCCGTTTATACAAGGTGATAATAAAACTTTAGTAATCATGTATGGTTACTAGGAAACTCATTATTACTAAACCCCCTTTTATACAAAGTGATAATAAAACTTTAGTAATCATGTATGGTTGCTAGGAAACTCATTATTACTAAACCCCCTTTTATACAAGGTGATAATAAAACTTTAGTAATCATGTACGGTTGCTAGGAAACTCATTATTACTAAACCCGCGTTTATACAAGGTGATAATAAAACTTTAGTAATCATGTATGGTTACTAGGAAACTCATTATTACTAAACCCCCTTTTATACAAGGTGATAATAAAACTTTAGTAATCATGTATGGCTGCTAGGAAACTCATTATTACTAAACCCCCTTTTATACAAGGTGATAATAAAACTTTAGTAATCATGTATGGTTGCTAGGAAACTCATTATTGCTAAACCCCCACTTATACAAGGTGATAATAAAACTTTAGTATTCATGTATGGTTGCTAGGAAACTCATTATTACTAAACCCCCGTTTATACAAGGTGATAATAAAACTTTAGTAATCATGTATGGTTGCTAGGAAACTCATTATTACTAAACACCCACTTATACAAGGTGATAATAAAACTTTAGTAATCATGTATGGTTGCTAGGAAACTCATTATTACTAAACCCCCGTTTATACAAGGTGATAATAAAACTTTAGTAATCATGTATGGTTGCTAGGAAACTCATTATTACTAAACCCGCGTTTATACAAGGTGATAATAAAACTTTAGTAATCATGTATGGTTGCTAGGAAACTCATTATTACTAAACACCCACTTATACAAGGTGATAATAAAACTTTAGTAATCATGTATGGTTGCTAGGAAACTCATTATTACTAAACACCCACTTATACAAGGTGATAATAAAACTTTAGTAATCATGTATGGTTGCTAGGAAACTCATTATTACTAAACCCCCGTTTATACAAGGTGATAATAAAACTTTAGTAATCATGTATGGTTGCTAGGAAACTCATTATTACTAAACCCAAATTTATACAAGGTGATAATAAAACTTTAGTAATCATGCATGGTTGCTAGGAAACTCATTATTACTAAACCCCCATTTATACATTGATCTCTGAAAGTTCCTCCAAAATAATTTTAATATAAACAGACATATGAAATAATTGTTATTCACTAAAAATTGATTTCCATACCTAATTTTGAATCAAAAGACCAAAAAATCAATCAGTTTTTTAAACAAAGTGTTTAAAGTTAGACTAAGACAAATTACCTAAACATACGTGCTGTCATTGTGCATTAATGTTTAATGTTAATGTCATGGCCTGGAAAGTCCTAAAACGACATGCAGACCCAGAAAAACGTCCTAAAAACATGTAGACCCAGAAAAACGTCCTAAAAAGACATGTACGCCCAGAAAAAGTAGTGTTTCTGGAACATTCCGCAAAATGTGCCTGGCATTCATTTCCGGAAGCAGAAATATCATAGAATATTCTGTCTTTATTTTTGACAAACTATTACATACTGGGATATCCTGGAATAAGATTTTCCCGTAAGTGAATTCTATGAAATGTCACAAGCTTAAGCATTTATATCATCACTTATAATCAGTTACCTCATTATTGGTTTCGCCATTTACTGGAAGAAAAATTTTAGAGTACAACGTATCCAGACTGTTATTAGCATCACTGCGGTCAAAACAGTGCCGGTCTAAAGCCTCCAGTACATCCAAAATACGCTGCATTATGTGGCCTATAGAATATACAAAATAAATGACAATGATTCTTAAATGTACAGCACAATACTAAAGCTTGTTTTGAAAATAATATATTTCCTGTAATACTGTAATATGTAACAATGGTAGAAATATTCTTGTAAGATCAAAAACAAAAATGAAAAAAAAAATCCACTATAATAAATTAAAAGAGATGATGTGTTTAATGCACGCTAACTAAATGTGAAAAATGGAAATAAATGAAAAAAGTTCCACTATAATAAATTAAAAAAGATGATGTGTTTTAATGCACGCTAACTAAATGTGAAAAATGGAAATAAAAACCCTCTCAAACTGCCACTAAACTAAACTTTGAACAGAATTTTTACAAGCCGTCAACAAGGTCCATATGGCAGTCAAATGTGAAATTGTTTATCACGATACACGATACAAGATACAATCAGAAGTTTTACGCATACAAAAATAAAAATACGAACAGTGCAAAACCCGACGAACATTTATATCGCCGGATTCGAATAAGATCTGGATCCATTAAAATTACCGGATCTCGTGACGCGGAACCGGATTCAACACATCTCTACTAAAATTAAACATTTAAACTTAAAAAATATAACCAGGTTCGAAAAGTATTAATATAATAGATAAAATGGTCATATTATTAAATTTTTTAGTCATTTTCGGTCGATAATCATATTAAAATAGCAGTAATAATATACAGTTATTTGCTATTAATTTAGTTTAAAACCAGTATGGCCTTACAGGTACATGCAACTTTGCTTCTTTTAGTGTCATTATTGCATAGTCAAATTAATTTGTCAGCTATTTGGTTTTAATTAGTTAGTTTTGCCCAAAGATCTCTGCTTTACTAACTTTGTTTTCACTTTGTTTTGCATAATTTTATTTACCATAATTGTTTGCTATTAATTTAATTTTGATCTGTTTTTCTATTCAAATCTTTATTTTGTTCTAACAATATTTGCTCGCCATGCTGAAATTAGTAGACTCACAATTTAGGGATGGCAGACTAGATGACCTTTTGCTCTTTCGCCATCCCGCCCTTCTTTAATCTTTGTAAATCGTTGTTATATACTATCTATGATTGTTATTTTGAAGGCAAAAAATAAATTATTATTATTATTATTATTAGTTAAATTTGAAAGTCAACAGATTTTTGAATTGCACGAAGTGGGAATTGTCTAAACATTAGGAGGAGTAGCAAGGCAGGGGCGCCAGACGTTACCACCCCCCCATGCCACAGCAAGCACCTGCTACGCCACTGCTAAACATACAGGTATATACAAACGCACCTTGAGCTGATTGCTGACATTTATCGGTCGACCATCGCATCTCACACGCTATGCTTCTCTGCCTAATCTCATTCTCGCTCATTTGCATTTGAGCTTTTACCTAAACAGAAAAAGTTAGAATACAACATTTAATTTAACAAGAATTTTATACTATTTTTTAATATCAGGAAGTACAAGTACCTGTATAAGCAGGTACCTTTCCTCAAAATATCAAAAACAGATTTTATACGCTGATGAATCCACTTAACATATCCAGGGAAAATACATCCGGCCGCTTAATAAATCCATTTAATTTCGCACCAGATGGATTTATTAAGAAAAGTATGTACACTATACATGCAAAGGCACTAAATAGGTTTCATCCTCAGATAATACTTCATAAGCTGTAAAAGTGCATGTACTACAGCGGCATTCGATTATTTTGTTACGTTAAAAATGACTTACCTCCAATATATTTCCAATAGGTGGCATTGGTAAGTTAGAGGGGGCACAAGGTAACATATCTAACGGTGAACCACTGTATACGATGCTCGTACGACCTTCACCTATTAGCCAAAAAAATTACAGTAGTAGCAAAGTATCATTTCATACAGATAGCAGAAATTATTTCCACTAACATCACTATATTGTGACATCACTTGATTCACCTACACCACCACAGTGTGACATCACTTGTTTCATGAACAGTACCACCACATCGTGACATCACTTGATTCACCTACACCACCATATCGTGACATCACTTGTTTCACTAACACCACCACATCGTGACATCACTTGATTCCCCTACACCACCACATCGTGACATCACTTGTTTCATCAACAATACCACCACATCGTGACATCACTTGTTTCACCAACACCACCACATCGTGACATCACATGTTTCACTAACACCACCACATCGTGACATCACTTGATTCCCCTACACCACCATATCGTGACATCACTTGTTTCATCAACAATACCACCACATCGTGACATCACTTGTTTCACCAACACCACCACATCGTGACATCACATGTTTCACTAACATCACCACATCGTGACATCACTTGTTTCACCAACACCACCACATCGTGATATCACTTGGTTCACCAACATCACCACATCGTGACATCACTTGTTTCACCAATACCACCACATCGTGACATCACTTGGTTCACCAACATCACCACATCGTGACATCACTTGTTTCACCAATACCACCACATCGTGACATCACTTGGTTCACCAACATCACCACATCGTGACATCACTAGTTTCATCAACACCACACCATCATGACATCACTTGATTCACCAATACCACCACAACGAGACATCACTTGTTTCACCATCACCACCACATCTTGACATCACTTGTTTCACCAACACCACCACAGAGTAACATCATTTTTTCCAATGATGATGTTGCACAAACATATTTTTTAAATTTTCAAAACCTTAGCAGAGGTGAAATTGTCAAATGATCTTGAAACTATTCTTACACCAAATTTTCTGTTTGCAAAGAATCAACCGAGATACATTAGCTAAGTTCTGCCAGATCATACATAACCTAGGTTCTGCCAGATGATACATTACCTAGCTTCTGCTAGATGACACGTTACCTAGGTTCTGCTAGATGATGCGTTACCTAGCTTCTGCTAGATGATGCGTTACCTAGGTTCTGCTAGATGATGCGTTACCTAGGTTCTGCTAGATGATGCATTACCCAGGTTCTGCTAGATGACATGTTACCTAGGTTCTGCTAGATGATACGTTACCCAGGTTCTGCTAGATGATACGTTACCTAGCTTCTGCTAGATGACATGTTACCTAGGTTCTGCTAGATGATACGTTACCTAGGTTCTGCTAGATGACACGTTACCCAGGTTCTGCTAGATGACATGTTACCTAGGTTCTGCTAGATGATACGTTACCTAGGTTCTGCTAGATGATACGTTACCTAGGTTCTGCTAGATGACATGTTACCTAGGTTCTGCTAGATGAATGGTTTGTGTGTTGGTTCTGCTAGATGATACGTTACCTAGGTTCTGCTAAATGACACGTTACCCAGGTTCTGCTAGATGACATGTTACCTAGGTTCTGCTAGATGACATGTTACCAGGTTCTGCTAGATGACATGTTACCTAGGTTCTGCTAGATGATACGTTACCTAGGTTCTGCTAGATGACATGTTACCTAGGTTCTGCTAGATGACATGTTACCTAGGTTCTGCTAGATGATACGTTACCAGGTTCTGCTAGATGACATGTTACCTAGGTTCTGCTAGATGATACGTTACCTAGGTTCTGCTAGATGATACGTTACCTAGGTTCTGCTAGATGACATGTTACCTAGGTTCTGCTAGATGACATGTTACCCAGGTTCTGCTAGATGATGCATTACCTAGGTTCTGCTAGATGACATGTTACCCAGGTTCTGATAAAGTGACACGTTACCCAGGTTCTGCTAGATGATACATTGCCTAGTTTCTGCTAGATGATGCGTTACCTAGGTTCTGCTAGATGACATGTTACCTAGGTTCTGCTAAATGACACGTTACCCAGGTTCTGCTAGACGATACATTGTGTTTTGTACCCAGTGTTTCTGCTAGATGATACATTACCTAGGTTGTGCCAGATGAGAGCCGACGTACAACAAAGAGTGATACATTGAACAATGCAGCCGAGTCCCAACACAAGACTCCGATGATACGAACAACAGTTATATTCAGACCAAAGACCTCCAGCAGCAACAGAGAGCGATTCCGGTCCTCCTGAAACACTTTAAACAAAAAATTTCATTCAGGAATAATTTTAGACATCACATAAACCTTTTATGATGACAAATAATAGATAAAAACCTTTTCAAGCTGGTGAAATTTTCATTATTATCCTGTAAGTAATAATTTAAAAAACATATAGAAATTCAATTGAAAAAAAAATTAAATTACCCATTTGCATTTCCTGTCACCAGAGGACTCTGTATCTTCGGTGATGGACAAGGGGCTTCATTAGCTAGCTGTACTAATTTCTTCACACAGAAGTGACACAAACGTCGAGATAACTGCTCAGACTGGACAAATTCATCTATGTACTGTAACAAACAGTAGTTGCACATAAATATTCATGTTGATAAAGAAACAGATATTAAAATCTTAGGAATCTAACAACTAACATATACCAATCAGTAAGCAGAGCAAGAAAAAACAAACAAACAAAAGCAGTGTTCAGTTTAAAGTATTAACAGAATATGTTGGATGTGGAATATTTTCTCTTACTGCAATAGTGGTTATCTAGTTCTTGCAGCCAACACTAGATGTCGACAGTGACGTTCACTATTCAGTCCAAGAACTACTGCAATAGTGGTTATCTAGTTCTTGCAGCCAACACTAGATGTCGACAGTGACGTTCAATATTCAGTCCAAGAACTACTGCAATAGTGGTTATGTAGTTCTTGTAGCCAACACTAGATGTCGACAGTGATGTTCAATATTCAGTTCAAGAACTACTGCAATAGTGGTTATCTAGTTCTTGCAGCCAACACTAGATGTCGACAGTGACGTTCAATATTCAGTCCAAGAACTACTGCAATAGTGGTTATGTAGTTCTTGTAGCCAACACTAGATGTCGACAGTGATGTTCAATATTCAGTTCAAGAACTACTGCAATAGTGGTTATCTAGTTCTTGCAGCCAACACTAGATGTCGACAGTGACGTTCAATATTCAGTCCAAGAACTACTGCAATAGTGGTTATCTAGTTCTTGCAGCCAACACTAGATGTCGACAGTGATGTTCAATATTCAGTCCAAGAACTACTGCAATAGTGGTTATCTAGTTCTTGCAGCCAACACTAGATGTCAACAGTGACATTCAATATTCAAACTAAGAACTACTGCAATAGTGGTTATCTAGTTCTTGCAGCCAACATTAGATGTCGACAGTGATGTTCAATATTCAGTGGAAGAACTACTGCAATAGTGGTTATCTAGTTCTTGCAGCCAACACTAGATGTCGACAGTGACGTTCAATATTCAAACCAAGAACTACTGCAATAGTGGTTATCTAGTTCTTGCAGCCAACATTAGATGTCAACAGTGATGTTCAATATTCAGTGGAAGAACTACTGCAATAGTGCTTATCTAGTTCTAGCAGCCAACATTAGATGTCGACAGCGATGTTCAATATTCAGTTCAAGAACTACTGCAATAGTGGTTATCTAACTCTTGCAGCCAACACTAGATGTCGACAGTGATGTTCAATATTCAGTCCAAGAACTACTGTAATAGTGGTTATCTAGTTCTAGCAGCCAACACTAGATGTCGACAGTGATGTTCAATATTCAATTCAAGAATAAGGAGAGTACATAGATTAGATGGTGGTCCTCAGCAGAGATGAGCGTCTAGCAGATTTGCTGTCAAGCGGTTGCAGAATCCGCATTAATTATGCGCATTTGCAAATGTGCGGAATGCGGATTTTGAACGCCTAAAATTGCGAATTGTAAGTGAAATTGCAGCAGCAAAAGCTACTTACGTAAGGTAAATTTTCACGTGTTTGCACAAAAATTTTACCCAATTTCAGTTCGTCAGAAATTCGCTTGTGCATTAAACGGTTTCTTGCCACAATATACGCCTTTCATCACTACTTTAAGTGTTCTCATTGCCTCTAGATTTTTTTGCTACTTTCCAATATTTTACTTGTAAATTCATAGATGCAAAACATTGCTCACAATTATTATAATTTTTTACTCGAGACTAAGGGTTGATATGTCATGATATGGTTGAGTGATGTACTATGTACATAGTGTGGTGTGAGTTATCGTTCAGGGCTTACAAGCACAATTAGGGTCTAGCTAGTAATATATGTTATCGATTCGCTATTATAACTCCTACCTTGATACAGAAAACGGTTATAGGGCACACATAGCGATGATAGTTGTTGCCCACACTTTTGCGGACAATGCGGAGAAGTGCATATTCAGTTTTCAGTCAATCCGCGGATTTTGCGGGTGCAGATATGTACAGTTGCGAATAAACGAGAAAGTGATAACTGCCCGTCTTTGGTCCTCAGAGTGAGAGAATGCGAGGCTCGCGCGAAAAGTGACGTAACAATGGGCGCCATGTTGTTGGGCAAGCTACTGCTTTCTGCTACTTGGTTATTATGACTGCGTGTGAAGTTTTTGCAATAATTTTCGTTACGTATACTCCGTGTAGTGAATTTGTGTGCAAATAGCAAAACAGTGGCAACCTCTACGTAATCTGTAAATGTTCAAATCGGACAAAACAGCATCAACAAGGTCTTTTAACAAGTAGCAGCATCCTACACATTATTGAAAATGAAACGGTATACAGTATTCTTGTCGATAATCTTTTATTCATAAAAGGCTTTCAAAATATTTAAGAAACTTCTATCATTATTAAAATAATTAGCCATGCATAGGCTACACTTGTAACTGTAATAGTGCGAATTACAGTAGCACTAACTTCAGGAAAAGTTTACGGGTACATAGCCACCACACGTCAAAGCCGTATTATTTTTTCATCTAAATTTTACTTAGTGTTAAACAGGTACAGTATATAAACTCTTTATTTACCTCACCCGTCTACTTTTTAAAATTTAATAAAAATCATTATCATTATAGTTAATGATCACGGCACAATGACTAGACCTTTGACTGAGTTTTTGTCTGCCAAACTTCTCTTAATTGAATGCTTTAATTTATCAATGATTCAGCTACGTCAGCCTAGATACCGCTATGAGTTCTGTTAATACAACGTGCGGATTAGGGGAATAACATAACCTATAGCATCCTTTTCGTGTTATTGTTAAACTGATAGGTTTTTAAATGTTAACAAACAATCTTTGAATTACCAACGTCTTGGTAAAGAAATCATAGTTTGTGGTTTGATCTGGCTGTTGGCCTGGCATGCTGCCAAGTAGATACATACTGTAGAAGTGCACAGCATAAGGTGACATGTAAATTTTCATGTAGCGATGGCTATCGTATTACAAATAATGTCCGGGTGAAATTATTAGATTTACTTATATTTTTGACGGCAACTGGAAAGCCTCTATTACTGCTATCAGAAAAAACAAAAAACCTATTTTAGGTTTCTTTTAGCGGTAAAAATATAGATGTAAATACTCGCAAAAAGCCATTGAAAATACATGTTGGCAACTTGCCAACAGTTGTAGCCCAAGAGCATGGCGCCCTTGAACGTTACACGTTCGAAATATTGTTCTAGCAATCTTTCTAGGACCTTCATCTAAATCTGTGGGTGAGTAACATGTTTTGATGATATGCACACGGCAGATCCCCAAATCCGGAACCTCATTCAGTTCACAGAATAATTATCAAAATTTAATACTTACACAAAAACATATTAGTCACAAAAAACATTTTTTGAAAATCATACACTTTGCGATATACAACAGAACACAATTACGCAGTGTTAACTACACTATTCAAATAAAATTTTCAGTAAGAATCATTGACCAGTACAGAACAGCTTCTTCACACAGTTTCTAAAATCCTTCATTCTTGTTACATAAACAAATACATTTGCAAAGGAATTGAAATATGCAGGCAGCATAAACCAGAAAGCATTATTCTCGTTAATAAATGAAGTAGTGCCATACTTAAATATTATAACAGAACAGAGTATGTATGGTACATAACAAAAGTAAAACAAACACACAGCTATACCGAGGGTTTTGACAAGTTTAAATTTTGCATGGAACTCCGACACATGCTTTAATTCATTGTGGAAAGTAGAAATGCCACTTTGTATCTCCCGAATTTGTCTCCAAGCTGTTTTCAAAATCATGATGTAAAAATAAAGAAACCCGAGAAAGACAACTGGAGTTATGATACTAACAAAATAAAATCCAAAATCAGTGAACCATCCACTTTGATATGGAATGCAACGGTACATATTTTCAACGGAATAAATGTACATCACAGCAAAACAAATGACTTCAATAACCATGGATGACCAAGATGTCACCAGAGCCAGTTTCACTCTTTTATCTGTCAACAGCATGTGGTAACGAAGAGGATAAACGATGCTAATGTATCTCTCTACTGTTGCAACAACGTAAAAATAGGAAGCGGCACCAATAAAGCAACTTGTAAACGTGTAGAGCCATGCACAAAGTACCAAATGGTCTGGTGTTATATCAATCAAGTAAAAAATAACTGTCTCTGTAAGAAGCCATACACCAACTAACAAATTAGACACGGCTAAGTTACACAGAATGTAATATAATGTTGTGTGCAACGGCGGCGACTTTATAATGGTGACCACGACAATGCTGTTGACAATCACAATCACAATTCCAAGTGGAAACGTTATAAAACCATAAAATAATCCAGCATCTGTGTTGCTGGCATTTTTCATAGATGCAATAGATGCATTAACCAAATTGTCAAACATTTCTGTCAAACACGCTATGCACAATAGCTAGAAACTGTCACCAAAATAATCAACATTTCCAGTAGAACATAATAGACTGTTTCCACTTATTCCAGAAGTGTAAATCCTCTAGTGAGGTAGACTCTATTGAATTCTCTTATACAGAAACAAAAAAGGTCTTCAAAAGCAAAACTGACTAGTTGCAAGGTGAAGCCACTGAAAGTAGAGCCATTCTGATGTAAACGTTTACAAAGCGGGTACAAAGTACAGCTAATCAGGTGTAGTTAAACAGGTAAATGCTCCATTGTGTAAGTTCAGAGTACATAATGGTAAAATAATAGCAAGTGGGAAGTGGGAAAGAAAAGAGAGTGCTCTTCCCGGACACATTTCTTTCTCAAAAAGTTTGCTAACTGTTTCACTGCTTTCATTTGTTTCTGTCACAAGGTATTGTTTGTGTTACCTTTACTTTTACGTAGTGTTTCGCTATTTCTGTGAAATGGCAGCTGATAATACAAGCAACAATGTAGAATTTACTGTACAAAGTTTCAATAGAAGTCTAGCAAACAGTGTGTCTAAATGGCACAGCGAGATGGAAAATACAGTATATTGAAAGGACATACTATTTCAACAACCATCTGATGACGATTTCCATTATAAGTGTCGAAATATTATGTTTTTAGCTGTACTGATTGTTAGAATTAATTGTAGTACAAAAATTTCTGTATCGAAATTCCATAATTTTATATCGTTTGTTTTAATTAAACAACCCTTTCATACAGTGTACATTCACACGCTTGACAGAATAATCAAAAACTTCTATTTTGTTCTGTTTTCACAACAACTGCAGTTGCTTTGAATGCTTCATTGGATGATGTTTTGTAATTTTTTATTTTAATCTTGTTCTGCCAGCATTCTATTGAGCTTAAATTAATTTCAAAAATATCCTCTTAGAATTTGTAAGGTTAATCGTATTTTCTTTGTTTTAAATAAAACTGCCATCTACCACAGTTTAGTATAGTTTCAGAAATGTTGCAATTGTTTTAACTTTCAATGTAATCTCCTTTATTTCTTCTTATTATTTATTATTGTAAGTTTTGTTTTGTTATTTCTTATTATTATTTATCACTGTAAGTTTTGTTTTGTTATTTCTTATTATTATTTATTACCGTAAGTTTTGTTTTCTTATTTCTTATTATTATTTATCACTGTAAGTTTTGTTTTGTTATTTCTTATTATTAT